>JAIGNY010002190.1:840000-1077500 GCA_020152595.1 Chiridota heheva
TTACATCCTTGTATGATACTCAAATATTCCCCCCTTCCAGTCTGCATTCCGTGTACTAGGACACGAAGGTCTTTAATGTGAAATTTACTTCTTTCTTTGGCGTGCAGTGGCGGGAAAATTAGATGGCTGTTTCTTGGCGCACCGGCGTGGCAATAATATATCTACATTGGCGTAAAAAAAAAGTATTGCAGGATTTGCGGCCTTGGCAAACAGGACACACAACAAGTTATTTTCCTAAAACACCAATAAAACTTACAGAATGTTCTAGGACTATTAAACTAAATAACTTTGAAACAATCACACTTAAAGACACTTTAACTCGAAAATTACCCTAGATGAACAATGCAGCCATTATGAAAGAGGTAACGTAGGGAGGGTGCAATGCTTAAATATTTTTTCTTTGCTGTATATAGTTTTGTGTATTCCTGTATCACTTGACTTTATATAAATTAAAAATAGAATACTGTCAACAACTAATGCATATTTATTAGTTGCACTGTTAGCCAATCATGTTATTTGAAAAGTAAAAGCAAGTTTTGTCACCGTGGAAAGTATTGTAGAAGCAAAAATACCAAACAAAGACTTAAGCTCATGGTGGTAACTCGCTGCATGGTCTCTTGACTGTCTTGGCATATGGAAGCAAAAGCCTTGTTGTACCTTCGGCATAGGGTTTACATGGAATGCACCCTGGCCTTTGTTGAAGACTAAGTCACAGTCGCAGTGATCAGATAATATATTTATTTCCCCTTTCTTTGTTGGAGGCTACATCGCTGGAGGCTACATCGCAGTGATGAGATCTGATAATAGAGTTATTTCCCCTTTGTTGGAGGCTAAGTCGCAGTGATGAGATCTGATAATAGATTTATTTCCCCTTTGTTGAAGGCTAAGTCGCAGTGATGAGATCTGATAATAGAGTTATTCTTCCCTAAGTTTGATTGAGTTATTTTCCCTTTGCTGGAAGTCGCAGTGATGAGATCTGATGATAGAGTTATTTCCCCTTTGTTGAAGGCTTTTTTCTGTTAAGAGTTATTCCCTTTGTTGAGTTGCAGTGAGACTTGAGTTATTCTTTTTTCTGTTAAGGGTAAGTTGCAGTTGCAGTACTTGACGAGGCTAGATAATAAAGATATTCCCTTTTTTGGTGGAGGGTAAGTCGCAGTTGCAGGGATGAGATCTGATAATAGAGTTATTCCCCCTTCTGTTGGAGGCTAAGTCACAGTCGCAGTGACGAGATCAGATAAAAGATTTATTTTACCTTTGTTGGAGGCTAAGTCACAGTGATGAGATCTGTTAATAGAGTTATTCCCCCTTTATTGGAGGCTAAGTCGCAGTGACGAGATCTGATAATAGAATAATTCCTCTTTCTGCTAGAGGTTAAGTCGCAGTCACAGCACTTAACGACATCAGATAATTGAATTAATCCACTTCTTAGTAGAGTCTAAGTGTCTTAAATTTATTTGATGTGTTCTGTCATAAAAGTTTTTTTTAATGAAAATTAACTTGTACCTATATGCTCACATGTACTTACATCCTTGTATGATACTCAGATATTCCCCCCTTTGTTGGAGGCTAAGCCGCAGTCGCAGTGACGAGATCAGATAATAGAGTTATTCCCCCTTTGTTAGGGGCTAAGTTGCAGTGATGAGATCTGATAATAGAGTTATTCCTTCTCTGTTGGGGGCTAAAAGTTGCAGTGATGAGATCTGATAATAGAGTTATTCCCCCTTCTGTTGGGGGCTAAGTCAATAGAGTTATTCCTCCTTCTGTTGGAGGCTAAGTCGCAGTGATGAGATCTAATAATAGAGTTATTCCTCCTGTTGGGGGCTAAGTTGCAGTGATGAGATCTGATAATAGAGTTATTCCCCCTTCTGTTGGGGGCTAAGTCAATAGAGTTATTCCTCCTTCTGTTGGAGGCTAAGTCGCAGTGATGAGATCTGATAATAGAGTTATTTCTCCTTCTGTTGGAGGCTCAGTCGCAGTGATGAGATCTGATAATAGAGTTATTTCCCCTTCTGTTGGGGGCTAAGTCAATAGAGTTATTCCTCCTTCTGTTGGAGGCTAAGTCGCAGTGATGAGATCTGATAATAGAGTTATTTCTCCTTCTGTTGGAGGCTCAGTCGCAGTGATGAGATCTGATAATAGAGTTATTCCCCTTTTGCTGGGGGCTAAGTCAATAGAGTTATTCCTCCTTCTGTTGGAGGCTAAGTCGCAGTGATGAGATCTGATAATAGAGTTATTTCTCCTTCTGTTGGAGGCTAAGTCGCAGTGATGAGATCTGATAATAGAGTTATTATCCCTTCTGTTGGAGGCTTAATTTCCCCTTCTGTTGGAGGCTTAGTCACAGTGTTGAGATCTGATAATAGAGTTATTTTTTCTGTTGGGGGCTAAGACGCAGTCACAGTGATGAGATCTGATAATAGAGTTATTCCCCTTCTGTGGAGGCTAAGTCGCAGTAATGAGATCTGATAATAGAGTTATTCCTTCTTCTGTTTGGGGACTAAGTCGCAGTCGCAGTGATGAGATCTGATAATAGAGTTATTTCCCCTTCTGTTGAAGGCTAAGTTGTTGCAGTGATGAGATCTGATAATAGAGTTATTATTCCCCCTTCTGTTGGAGGCTAAGTCGCATTTGCAGTGAATTTTTAAACAGTTGTCGTTAATATGATACATCATTATGACTTTTTATTTATATAATTACATTTATGGGTGCCTTATGCTTCATTATAATATGCCTCTATTGTTTAATTAAAAACGCACATCATGAAGATATACAATTATTATTTTGAAAAAATTAATTGCAATTAGATAAAAGAAAGTTGTACACTATCCACTGCAACTGAGCCTCCAACGTCCGAGAGTCTTTAAAAAATACGTTGTTGGATTCTGCAGTTAAGCCATTACTTCTTGATACAAAGAAAAACATTCAAAACAGTAGTGAGATAATATATTCATCTGTATGCCGTACATGCTACACACTACATGCAATACAGAGTGAGACTCTGTCCTATCTGTTTTAACGTGGAAATCACCACGGTCCTAAAATCGCGATTACACCGTCTATTTACATCACCGCTTACACTCTATACGGCAGATTAAAAATATCTAGTTAACTTTTACTGTTATTGCTGTTAAACTTGTAAGTAATTAAAACATGTTGGTAATTCTGAAATGATCAAAAATGAGTAAAACTGTAAGTCAAAATTGTAGACTTCTTTCAGTTCAACCGTACCCTCTTGAAACTTTTTTAATGATGGTGCACAACACCAAGACATACTTAACGAAACTAATAATATAACATTAGTAGGGAACTAGAAGCACATTCCGGTGCGCCGCACTGCACTTATTGTATCAAAATGGATTAATAGATACCTGTTTGTTTATAGAGTAGTATTTGACGGGCAGTATTTCTAAAAAAAATCTTAAATCTAGAAGGAAGATGACAGTAAGATAAAAACACTTTTGCAAGAAACGATTTGAGTATGTGGGGTATATAATGTGTTAGAACTGCGATGCAGATCATGGAAGGTCCCAAAAAGTTTTCTGTTTTACGAAGGGTCCTGGTTCATCTGTTACCTGATTTTAAAAGAAAAAGTAGGGTTAGCATGTTTACCACGATCCCTACACCCTTTCACAAATTCAGTGTGGTATGAAGCGAGGTGGATGCGAGAATGGACCACTTCCATTTATATATTTTATTGAGGGCAAGCATCTATTTACGATAATTTACAATAATGAAGCTCTAGGGGTCAAATTTCACATTTTTAGTTTCTCCAAAGTGTACGTGAATAAGTCAACACAAAGACAAATTTGAATATTCTGGATGTAAGCAAGTTTAACACTTATCTTGTTTGATTTTGATAAATTAGAGAATGCCTATATGTATATATTTTAGGGACAAAATTTAACATCTAGAGGATGACCCATTTTTGTGTCTAAGACAATTGAAATAAAATAACACATAATTTATCAAAGTTTATCATTTTGCTATATGGGGGGAGAGGCAGGAAAAACATTCTAATCCGAAGCTGAAATTACTTTGATATTTTAAAAGATGAAATCAAATAACAATTGATTTCTAGTTTGACTTAAATCAAATTATAAACAAAATTGCAACAGACTGCTTGTAGTTGTAAGATAAATTGTTGCAGAATTTTTTAGTTCCGACGAAGTTTGTCTAAGATTGTAGCTCTATGTCATCATTTATCAGAGCAAGTTCTTCAAATACTAAATGTATATTAATATGTTGCAGTTAATCTTCTATATAGGATTTGTAAGTGGATTTTGACTTGTTTTCAAACTAGAATGATTTTATTTAACTTTTAAAAGGGCATATGTCATCAAATTTAAGTATTAGTTCAGTGGTCAATCATGTCCATCTTATATGAAAGAGGTCTTTAAAAGGAACAAAATGGTAAACAAAGCGATAATAAATCTTATTCCATTAAGGAGATATTCAGGTTTAAAGCTCTGTCTTATCTGTGTATAAATGACTGGTGTAGTAAGTCTACTATGGAAAGTTGGTGTCTTTATCCTCACATTCTTAACAATTTTTAATGTATTTTAAAGAAAGTTTATTTAATTTTTTGACTATTTGAATTATTTTTCCTTGGAACTTTCTTTAGGTGGTATATTATAGATACTCTTCCTAGATTCAGTTTTACTACTTTTTTGACATATCCCATGGTTTTTGGGCCACAAAATATAATAGAATACATATAGATTTTAAGGAATCTGAGGCTATGACATCACAACTAATCTGATTTCAGTTATTTCTACACAAATGATACCATACTTTATCAACTTGAATATTTCTTTAACGGAATAAGATTTTTCATGTAAAATAGTCCTTTTTCATGTAAAATAGTCCTCTTTCATGTAAAATAGTCCTCTTTCATGTAAAATAGACTTGCTTGACCACTAAACTAATCCCTTAAGGAAATAAGATTTTTGGATGCTTTCTTCATTATTTTGTTTCTTTTGAAGTCCTTTTTCATATAAGATAGACTTCCTTGACCCCTGAACTAACCCTTTAAGTATTAATTAGAGGAAATATTTAGTTTAAAGGAATTTTTTTCTCAATGCGATACCCTTCTAGTGATTTTTCAAATTTGGGCAAGGCTGATCAGGTTAACATCTTTGATCCTGAAATATCAACCATGCGCGGTAGAGCCGTGACCGTTTAGCGTGTACACGCTACACGCTTGCAAATCTTGTAAACGTTTACTAAATACTTCATTGCGAAGTAATCGTTTTTCATGCATCATAGTGTCTTCTTGTTGAAAGTCAATATTCATGATTTAAATGACACACATTCGGCTGAAAAATTCCAATCAATGACTTTTTACAAACTGTAAACCTGATTAGCATAATCCTTTTTAAATGTGCGAATCACAAATGCGCAGTAATCACCAATGAATGGGGATATTATCATTTTGATTTCACCGAAATCTGAGTAATCTAACTTGTAAAATGCACCGTGAATGTGCAGCAGTAAACATTGAAACTTACATTAACAATAGGCCTTAACGTTAGGCCAAAAGGCTTTAAATCCCATGCAATCGAGGCCCATTTTACAAGCTGTTAAATTGACCAAAAAACACTTGAAAAATACTTTAATTGTGACAATCAGTACATTAACATGTAAATATTACCTGATGAGTCAAATAAATTTTGCAAGAAAGAAAAAATATTGCACAATAAACAAACAGAAAAAGGCTTAAACAGAGCTGAAATTCTGCATGCGTCGCAAAGATGGCAGCCATTTTTTTGAGAGGACTGATATTTCAGAACTTCCTGGTGGTGGTGGCGTAATTTTTAAATGTTTTACGGCGAGGTATATCATAGGCCTAGTATGCAAGTTTTTCACAGAAGAACTTTGAAAGCCGTAGCAAATAGGACAAAATAATTACGCATGGTTGAGTTTAAATGACATTGAAAGGAAGTTATCTGTTCTTTCTAAACTGAATTTCCATGCATATTTTCCATAAAAATGATGATTTATACTGTAGAAGTAAAGTTTTTACGATTTGGAAAGCAAAACTCAGCGTCTATTTGGGCAATGGAGTCAGTACTTTTGCCATACTGGTTGCGCGATTTTTTTTACTTCGCCTCGTAGTTTTGGAGCAATTTTTGTGTATTTTCGAAAATTACGGTACTTAACTCGTGTACACGATACACGCTCGCTTTTTTGGGTGTGTACACGTTGACTAAAATCCCTAAACGTTCTTAGCTCTAATGGGCGGTTTGATAAGGTGTTTTGGGTGCCCGAATGAACCAGTGATTTTTTTTAAAGGCTACAATTTGAATTGATAAAACAAAACGATCAAAGCTTTTTTTGTGGGACGGGAATGAAACCAAGAACGCCTGAACCATGGTGCAACGGGGAGACCCCCTGACCTCACGAGGGCAATGGGGGAAAGAATTGCCTCCATTTCACGATGGCAAGGGGGCAAGAAGTATTCTTTTAAAAAATATTTATTTTAAATGTTAATTCGCCCTTGCTAATAAAATGATGGTTGTGATACTCAAAAATCTATTGATGCTATAAATAATGACTGCTTTTGACTTCAAACTGTTATTTCTCTTCATATGTGCATGATAGGGAACAAAATTGAACTATGGAAACTCCTTTATTGTTTATCTCATAATTATTTGTATTACAATTTTAATTGAAAAAATGTGACAGTAGGCCTAAACTTGAGGTAAATTTCATATGATGCAGTTCAATTTTTGACTCTTCCTGTTGCCATGCAGTTGCATGAAAGTATCCTCTCTATTCATTATCTCAATTGCCAATTTGCCACCTCCAGTTGCTTACTGTAGGACACATTTGGCAAAAAACCAATGAATACATACTTGTCATTTATTTCATTATTTATGTCTTTAAGGAATATTCCTATGGATTTTCATTTAATTCATATATGATGAAGAAACAATTTAGAAACAAAGTGGTGAAAAATATGTCAATATCTTATTCCGTTTAGAAGTTACAAAATTTTAAATTTGGACAAAAGTGACTGATTGGCAACATCTGTGGTGTCATAGAGACAATTTCAACAAAACGTCTTTTGTATTTCTTTTTTTTTGGATTTTTTCCTCATTGTAAATGTGATGTACACTAAGAAAAAAAAAAAAATGTTGTCTTTTAAATTTTATATTTCACCCTATCTTTATAATAAACCAAAAATGCTGTTTGATAATGTAATAACAGTGTGATTGAATTTATAAGAAATGAATAAGAACTGTGCTGGAATTGCCTTGATGACATCACCAAGCTGAAGGACATATACTGTACTGTGTGAGGTGTTTTTGAGAACATTTCCCTACTCTTTAAAATTGCTATAACTTCTAAACGGAATAAGATATTGACATAGTTTTTTCACCACTGTGTTTGTACAAAAATGTTCTATGTTAAATGAAAAAATGAAAATCCATGGTAATATTCCTTTAAGCACTTCCGATATGCCATTATTACTAATCTTCAATCACTTCAGTCCATGATGTGTGCACTTGTTTTAAACGCACGATTTATTTTTTTACGCCCGTGTTAAACTTTTACGGAAGGTGCTGGTGTTCAATAGAATATGAAATGATTAGGTACAGTACATTCACTTTGGCTCACACGGATTCTCTCAAAACTGATGTGCACAAGGATGATAAGCTAATAATTTTTTTGACGGAGTAATGGTTATTAATGTTTGGCTGCATAGGGAAAAGACCTCTATAGCAGTGTGGTAAAGCTTCAGCTTTCAAGTGTATCGTCCCAGAATTAATTCCTGGTGGTTCTCCAACTAGTTCTTCATGACTGATTAATCAAATGGTTGTGGGCGTCTTGCCATAAATACTTTATTGGAGGTCTGTTGGGATGTTATAAACCTTGGTATACCAACAAACCAAAATCTCAAAATTCTGTTGAATTTTAATTTTTATTTCAAACTCTTGCAATACTCTTAAAAATTGCAAGATACATTCCTTTAGCTATTCTATAATGAATTTTGGATGAGAGAGCCTGAATGTCTAAATCTGGATGTGTTATATTTTGTTGCTCGTTTAAGATTTTTATCTATTGTGACAAAGAAAGGTGTCTCAATGATGGAATCAATTTTGTCATGAAATTTCACCACCCATAACAAGCCTTTTCAGAGATTAACTACAATTTTAGCACTCTGTTGAGTACATGCCTTTGCCCCCTCCCCAGTTTAGTTCCCATCCCAGATATAATCTACTTCAGAAATCCTAGGCCCACCAAGTTTTATCCCCGAAGAATCTCTTTCTCACTTTTGATCTGTTTTACCATTTGCATTCTAATATTTCAGGATTATCTGTTTTAATTAGAGCTGTGATCATTTAGCGTTACTTCACGCTACATGCTCGCAAATCCTTGTAAACATTTACTAATTACTTTATTGCGAGTTTTTCAGTCAGTCTTGCTGTTAAGAATCAATATGATCATTTATGATTTAAATTACACACACATTTGGCTGACAAATTTCCAATCAATGACTTTTTACAAACTGTAAACCTGATTAAATGTGAGAATCTCAAATGCGCAGTAATCACCCATGGATGGGGATATTTTGCACTTTGATTTCGCTTGTGAAATGCACTGCGAATGTGCAGCAGTAAACACTGAAACTAACAATAGGCCTTGGCCATAATTAATAAAGGTTTGGGATAATCCTACTAAATGAAGGCCCATTTTACAAGCTGGTTAAATTGACCAACAAATGCAGTCAAAACACTTCAATCGTAACAATCAGTACATTTACGTGTAAATATTACCTGATGAGTCAAATAAATTTTACAAGAAAGAAAAAATATTGCAAAATAAACAAACATAAAAAGGTTTTAATAGAGCTGAAATTCTAGGTGTTTCTTAAAGATGGCGGCCATTTTTTCGAGAGGTCTGATATTGCAGAACTTCCGGGGTGGTGGCGTAGTATTGAAATGTTTTACGGCGAGGTATCATAGTATGAAAGATTTTCACAATTAAACTTTAAAAGCCGTAGCAAGTACGACAAAAAAAGTTATGCGATGTTGAGTTTAAATGACATTGAAAGAAAGTTATCTCTTCTTTCTAAACTGAATTTCCATGCATATTTTCCATAAAAATGATGATTATACTGTAGAAGTAAACTTTTTACGATTTTGAAAGCAAAACTCGAGCATCTATTTAAGCGATGGAGTCAATACTTTTGCCATACTGGTTGCACAATTTTTTTTACTTTTTATTGTAAATTTGGAGCAATTTTTGTGTATTTTCGAAAATTACGGCATTAAGCACATTCAAACGATACATGCTCGCTTTTTTGGTACACACACGTTTACTAAAATCCCTAAACGTTCACAGCTCTAGTTCTAATTGATTTCTTCTGAGGTGGTATCATTGCTTTCAGTTTTATTGAGGCTAAGCATTCATTGTTTGAGTTCCATTCAGGCAAAAATCACATTCCATCATTTTCCTTTCATGCAAAAAAAAACAAAAACAATCGTTTTGATTTTCTTTGATACCAGAAACCTCTTAATTTGAATTTTTATACTGAGTCCAGGTAATTGATTATTTGGACTTCCTTTCAGGGCATGAATAAATTGTTGAACTTCCTTTCAGGGCATGAATTAATTGTTCAGCACATGCCATTGGATACTTTCAACTACTATAGTATGTCTTGACAGATCTCACTCTAAAACATTCCACCTCTAAATTTCTGTCCTTCCCATGTTCCAATATGTCACAAATTTTAATCACTTCTTTGGCATGTGCAAAACCACACACCAAATTGATTAAAAATCCTTTCATCCATTCTTGAGATGATAAACAGACAAACGCATGCGAAATATAACCTCCGTCCAACTTCGTTGGGAGATAAAAAGGGAAAAGTTGATAGATAGGCAGATATTTAAAGATACAGATGTGGAACAAATAGGTCTGGATTTGGTTAGAGAAGGTCGATGTATGATGACTCCAATGGAGATATATTTCAAGGTTTGAACTTGGAAGTTCCGAGTATTTTTGGTATTTGATTAATCTTCAGTAAATACTGTATGCTCCTTGATGTAGGAAAATGATGTAGAATTGATTACTATTATTAAATATTTCAGTACAAATTTAAAACATTTGTAAAAAAGAAAAAGTACATGCATATACATAATAAAACATGAGGCAGAAATTCGAAGGAATATAAATAAATGAATAGATAATGAAAAATTAAAGATATGTGTAAAAGGTTCAAAACAGTAATTCTAACTCTCCTGTTTGGAAGTAAATTGCTGCATGGTAAATGAATGAATTTTTGTAGACCTGTGTTCTGTATTTTGGCACTATGTTAGGGTTTCAAAGGTTTCTGTTTAAACGTGCTAGATGACTTTGTAATGTATTGTGTAAAGGATGGTTTTGTTCTTTGTGATTTTTGTTGCCATTGCAATAAATTCCAATTTCGCCCTGTCATTTAAAATAATAGTAAGCATGAGATAATGAAAGTTAAGAATCTTTGAAGTATACTTTAAAATGTCCTGATTCTGTCTTTATCAACCTCTTCCACCACATTTAACTTCCCCCTTCCCTCTTTTTCTACACCTAACCTTACTTACCTCCTTTTTTTTCCTTTTTGCTTTTCTTCCTTACAAACCTTCCATCTCCTCACTATCCTAACTCTTACACCATAATTTATTAACACCCTCTTGGCACATTTGACACTGACTGTCGCAGTGCCCTAAAACATCAACAAACCAAGCCATTAAATGATATCAAATGGGTACAGCATAAAGAACCTGCAATAAGATAACTGATTTAAAAAGATTAACTCTAGCATTAAGATTACAAAAAGAAGAAAGGTATGATAAAACTCAAAACATTATAGTAAACTTTACTTATAATTTTGGACAAATGATGGGAAAAAGTCTTTTATTATCAATACATACCTAAGATAATAGGTTTTTAAACATTTTGCAACCTCTGAACCTTGAATGAATATGTTGTCTGATTTTGTTTTCAAAAGCCCTGTATGTTTGACGTTTTTGTTTACAAAGCACATTTGATTCCTTTGGGTTTAGCAACAAGTTTTTTTCATCACATTTTGACACAGTTTTATCGACAAATGACTGGTATCAAAAAATGATTGTCTTAGCACCCTGAACCCATTGCAAAAGGGCTGACAACAATACTGTAAGTGAGTGTTTGTGAACTCAACATCATGATTTGTTATGTACATCCGTGCAAACACTGGAAACATAATTGAACACACAACATATCATTGGAACTTTTATCTTGTTCTGTATGGCACATTCCACTCCAATCTGTATTTTAAAAACATTATTGTTTCAAGTGCTTGGGCAGTTGCCCATGTGTAAGATACTACATTTGAGTTTGATGGGTTTAGAGGTGAAGCGTGTCCAATTGATATGAGGTAAAGGTCTAGATTTGTGGTCAAACATCATTTTCATGAGATAAAAGACATTTAAAGAAATATGTTGGTGAAAACTACCATTTTGATATCTTATTGATAGGTTCGAACTTGTTTAAAGACTCATAGTTGTCAGAACTGACCGGAAGTTGAAAAACTTTGCAAAACTTTACCTCCTTCTTTCTTTGATCGTGTTTCGCAATAATAAAGTAGTCTACAATACCTTCTTTCAGTTTTTATCTTTTTGAAAAGTTTTCTACAGTCCTTACACACCCCTTTCTTTTCACCTAATTTTTTTCCCCACATTCAGCTTTTCACCTTTATCTCCCTTACAAATCTTCCATCTCATCACTATCCTAATTTACACCATTATTTATTAACACCCTCTTGGCACATTTGACTCTGACTGTCGCGGTGTCGTTAAACATCAACAAACCAAACCATTAAAAAAAAAAGAAGAAGAAGAAGAAACCCATGTAAAGTGTGAGACAAAGGAAAAATTTTAGCTAGTGATGAAAAAATTGATCTCCGTAACAATGCTAAAAATAAACCTCTAGCAAGGATGAAAATTGCCATGACGTGATGCATTGACTAGACTAGACTGATATTTCTAACAAATCATATACTTTGTAATGTGTACACGAACAACATAAAATGTAAAATTTTATTGTATTTCGAATTGTAAAAGAGAGTTTAATGATATATATTTATATTAGAATATTGTCAATTATGACCTGCAAGGCATGACATCAAAAATACCAGTAAGTCCTTAAAATGGATTAAAACTAAGACATAAATTAACATTGTTGTGTATATGATATTTTTTATACAAATTCGCAGCGAGTAGAGCAAACACCTTTTTAGAGAAGTTCTTATCTAGGAACGTTTTGTATTAAATTGCCAAAATGATCCTTACTTCAAAACCCAACAAACTAAGAAGATCTGAGGAAGGTTTTCAATCTGTTATGGTGGATTTTTCGGGAAAAAGCCTCTGTGGCGAAACGATATGACAATTTCCATGATGTGATTCATACATACACGGGTAAATGTAAATATACTGTACAGCTGTATGAGCCAATGTGAATCGAATATACAGTAAGTGTGTGTAATAATGGGTGGACCATTATGATAAGTATATGATGAGACATTCTGAGGTGCACTTTACCTGGGAGTCACAAACGTGAAGTGGGAATTAAGCTATTAGTCCAAGTGGTGTCTGGCATTCCCAACCAATTACTGATTGTCTTGTCATGATTTAAGAGAATGTTTTGACCAGATGGCCTATAAAATCAAATGATGTCAATTACAAAAATGACAACTATGAATAGAACCCATCACCAATGCTTTCAGTACTTTGATTCCTATGAGGACTACAAGTTGAAAGGTGTGAGAGAATGGTGTACGAAAGGTTGAAAACAAGGACACTTTTGATCCGTAATACCACATTCCTTAAATCCTTATGTCATTCAACTTTTCTTTCTTTTGCTAGACTTTGGAATGTCTTGCCATTAAGTTGATTTATTTACCTGGACAATTTTTGCCACAAAGGTACTGAACTCTATATGGCCAGTTTATAATCTCATGGGCTGTATATATAATTTGCTCTGTTTGTTCATGTGTTTCGGATCTCTGGCCTATACAACAGTATGAACCTTGTACTCCAGACAAGCTGTTGTACTAAATGCATAATAAGAATGATAATAAAAACATTGTCATTTTTCAATAAAAACTATATTGGGTACATGAACAGATATAAAGTATTATACCATATCTCAATAATTTAAAGAAAATAAGTGTTTCCAATCATTTAGAAAGAAGTAATCAATTTTTAAAGAAATATGTAAAGATTATGATGGAATTGCCTTCATGACATTATACTACTGAATTAGACTTAGCATGTGGGCCAGAAGGTCGTGCAGCTATGGAATGAGGTCACATTTTTCTTTATGAAAAATTAATGGTTTTCGTTCTTAGAAATGTAAATAAATTGTTTGTTTTTTCCTCTTTATATCTGTGATAAATTCACAGAAGATTTAATTATCTATATAATCAATGACAAAAAAGTAGTCACTTTTTAAACACTTGTTTGGAATCTTTGAAATTCAACATGTTTAATTTGGTCACCACTGGAATATTCTGTAATGAAGATGGTCAATTTTAAAGTTTTACCAGATTTGTGTAGGAATAATTGAAATCTTACTAGAAATTGTATAGCTGCACATTGCTATAAAAGTATTTGTGTATTTTATAGTGCTTTCTCTTTTCCCACGACATGAAATAACACATTATATAGCGATACCAAAAACTTATCCAGAACTAAGAAATTTTTGTGCAACTTGGCTAGACTACTTTGTACATTGCAGTACTAATGTTATGGTAGTATTCTAATAAATCTAAAACGCAAGTTAAGGCCATGATCGTTTCTGAATAAACTTTAAAAACGTGCAAAAATATCGTGAAACATAAAATAAAAAAACTAATTAAATATTGTGCTCCTTCACCTCACACTGGCACACTCTGATGTAAGTTGGCAAAAAGAACGAAAAATTGGCTTAGAAAATGCCTTTTACTTCTATGATTCATGATCACGTTAGCTGAAATACCAAACATGTGCATACGATGGGTGATGAATTCTAGAACGTAAGTCACGTGATCATGTCGTCTGCCAGATGGAAATCATTGTTTCTTGCGTTCATTATTCATATGCATACATAAGTATGAAAGAAGTAGTGATATTAACAATTTGTGTTGTGAGTCAAGTTTTCTTAAAAATTATTGCGATATACCAATATATCACAATATTTTTTTTCTGACGATAATCAGTACATTATACAGCCATATCATGACAGCTCTAGTATTTTATCAAAAAATGTTATGGTGTATTTAGACCAGCAGCCATGTGAACATATCAGTAAGTCTGTAAATACACGAACAGAGTATAGTGACGTAACGTTGGTTAACTGTACTATGTGAATACATTTTGAGAAAATAAATTCAATTAGTATAGTATAAAAAGGGAAATTAATTTTCAATGAAATCAATCAAGTAAAGTTTGACAGAGGGAACCTTGTTTCAAGAAAATTGCTTTCCACGTGACAAGTTATTCTGATATGCAGTGGTGTCAGTAGACCTTTTTGAGTGAGGGGGGTGTAAAGTTAAACATTTTAATAAAATAGAAACAAGGCCATTTATTGCATATACAGATAACCAATGGTGGCCCTGTTGATCTCTAACAGTGCTATGGTTTGAAAAGCTCTGATTCCTCCTCTTTAAAGGAAAGGTATTGTCCCATAAATCAGTTTAGAAGTGAACGCCGCCCAGCTGTTAAAGTCACTTCCGGTTTTCAATTTTCCTTATTGCGAGAAATCTGTGATGTTATCAATAACACATGTAGGCCCCTATGTTCGGTACGGCAGATGAGTGATCGATAACATCGCAGATTTCTTGCGATCAACAGAGAAAATTGAAAACTGGAAGTGACGTTAACAGCTCGATGGCGTTCATTTCTGAGCGTATTCACGAGACGATACCTTTCCTTTAAACTTTAAAGGTGTGCAAATCAGACTTTGTGAGATATGTTTGCGTATGTATGATGCTCGCAGTTTTTTATATTTTTTATGACCAAATGGTAATGTAGGGCTGTCACGGTCAGTATATTATTTATTGTGTTATTGTTTTTTCCATGATATTAAAATACCCTCCTGACCAACTTCACTATTAACCGAAATAAATTAAATCATGTTACACGCTTATCAAAAAAAAAAAAAATTTTCATGAAACATTTAATAGCTGTAAAAATGATGCAATTGGAGTATTATCAAGTCTTTTAAATAAGAACACAGCAAATAGAAGTATTAATACTGTGTTCAAAGATGGTGCTAGCTCAATCACTGATCCTAAAACTATAGCAAATAACTTTGATAACTTCTTTGTTAACGTAGGTCCTACTCTTGCAAGCAAGATAGACAGTAATAACTTATTTAACAAGTACTTAGACCCAACCAAGTATATACAAGTTCTATGTTCCTTTATCCAGTTATCCAGGAAGAAGTACTCAAGGTAGCCAATTCATGTCCTAAGCCCAATAGATCTGCTGGTATAATCAGATTAATCACTCATATTATTGTTATACCTTTACATTATTAATCTATCATTCACCAAGGGTGTATTTCCTTACAAACTTGAGATTGCTAAAGTACTTCCATTTTTAAGAAAGATGAACCCGATGTTTATGAAAATTATCGCCCTATATCTGTTTTACCATGTTTGTCTAAAATAATAGAAAGATTGATGTCTAATTGTATAATAGGTTTTCTTGATAAGCATAATGTAATATCTGAGGATCAATATGGTTTTAGGCCTGGTCATTCTATGCAATTAGCACTTATCTCTGCCACTTATCAATTATACAAAGCTCTTGATAAGAAGGGTTCAGCAGTTGGTGTCTTTTTAGATCTTTCAAAGGCCTTCGATACTATTGATTATCAGATCCTTTGAAATGAGTTATCATTCTATGGCATAAGAGGTAATACACTTGCATAGTTTCATAGTTATTTTTGTAATAGGCATCAGTTCGTATATTATAATTATTGCAGCTCTGATCTTTATAATATTAAATGTGGAGTTTCACAAGGTTTGATATTAGGTCGACTTCTTTTTATTATATATACCAATGATATAAGCAATGTGTCTACAGAGTCATCACTGATTTTATTTGCGGATGACACCAATATTTTTTATCAGGGTAGTGACACACATAGTTACAAAATACTGTTTGTTCTGATTTATCTCAATTTTATGAATGGTTCTCTGCAAACAAGACGTCTCTTAACATTAGTAAAACTAATTATGTAGTATTTAGACCACTTAGTAAAAATTGGGATGTCACTATCCACTTAAAAAGGAATTAAAATAAGTAAAGTAGACAACACAAAATTCTTAAGGGTCTACATTGAATCAAATCTTTCTTGGTTTGATCATATTCATTTATTTTCCAATATGTTTGGTCGAGTGGTGCTAAATCATTCTTTAATAAATTAGTTATCTTACCAAAACGGGCCATTTGACATATCACCAATGCTTATCATCGTGCAGTAACTAGTAATTTATTTTTGTCTCTTAACCTCCCTAAACTACCAGATCTCATTAACATCAATCTTGCCACCATTGCTTACCGGGCTTCTAACAATAATCTTTGTCACCTTTTATAAAGATGTTTAGGACAAACAAAGACACGCACAAGTACAATACCCATCAATCAAACAACATCCATTGTGTTCCCTGTCGCACCAACATAAGATTTAATTATAAGATAATTGCAACCATGCAATTGATACCTGGAATTCCTTCTCAATTGACATAGTGTACAAAGCTGCAAATCTCTGGTCTGTTTCAGAAAAACCCTTTAACGTAAATGCATCATGAACTAATAATTTGTTTTTAATCATTCCCTTTTAATGTTAAATACTTACATCCTCTTACTTACATCATTACTTACATCATTACTTTACCTGGGATCGGGTGGGGGTGGGATGGGGACCCTTGGTTTTGATTGTATCTATTGGTGTGTGGGCGTTTTGTACTAAATTTGTACCAAATTTGTTATCATTTTTGTTTGGTAAATTGGGAGTGTTGTACTCAATTAAGCTTACCAGACAGAGTTTTTATACAACACTTCCTTTCACAAACATATATATCATTCAGTATATACATATTTCATAAATTTCATAATGTATTTGTTAATAAAACTCTTCTGTAATTATATGTAAATATGTTGTAAAAAACAAATGAATGAAATGTAATGAAATATTCTGATATGTCATTTTCATATGTAAACTGCATATTAAAGCAAAAACTTGTGAATTTAAGAAATATTTTAATTGTAAGATTTTTACAGAATATTTGCAGCAAATCTGATTCCTTTCTGCTTTCCTTCCTTCGATCCTAACTTTTGTGGAAAAATTGATGTCTGCATGTTGAAAACCAAAGCAGTTTTTAAAATTAATAATCATAACATAGATATAACAATATGGTGATATATCGTGATATTTGGACTGTTGGACATGATAATCGATACAGACCTCTGTGGTGTAGTATAGTGCTTTGTCCTCTCACCCGCACATTCAGGGTTCGAATCCCGGTGGGTCTGCAACCAGTAAGTTCACAACTGGTTATAAAAGGCAGTGGCTGTCTTGATATAATGTCCAGCACTGGATGCTTTCGGGACGTTAAACCCTGCTATGCTATGCTATGCTATATAATTTATCCACTAATATAAATGGTTAGCATCATTTGTAGAAGATGGGACTTTAGACAATATTTAGACTAACAAATCAATATTAAAAACTGGCACACTGGTAACATGATGTGGAGGGAAAATGTGAGATTGAAGTGTTTAAACATTTCTGTAATATATATGTATTTTTTTTGAGAGTTCATTGATGTGAATTCCCTCAATGAGAGTAAGATATTAGAGGGGAAATTCCTAAGTCCCTTTTTGTGCATGTTTTTCTTATTAAAAATTCATAGTTTCATTTAAAATAAAAGTTTTGATGTTATAGCTTACCTGGAAAATGTAATATTTACTATCACTGTTATCATTATATTTTATCACTGTTTGAAAAACTTAATATCTATGACTCATTTACTTACGATTGTGAGGGGAAAAACCGAGTTTATACATCTGAACTGTGTTGTGCATGAACAAGTAGCAAGCAAGGGAATTTCCCTTTAATTCTAAAGGGAATTTTTTGTAATGCTACTTACACGATAATGATATGTGTATTTTCAGGTCAAGCACAGGTTAATAGATTTGGATGTCTTTATTTAAACTGACATTTCGTAATGGGTTTTGAACTTCTGGTATGTGGATGTACTGTATGATAACTGCCTACTCTCTTGAGGTAAAATCATGGTAACCTTGGAAAGTCAAATTATCATGCACTGATATAAAAAAAAAAAAAAAAAAAAAAATTGTTGCTTTTCGTTAAGTATTTGAATTTTCGTAAAAATCACCTTTGATCTTCAATTTATGACATATTTGATTTAATGTTTTGTATGTTTTACACGATATACATCTACCCTTCATGCTCACATCAGTCTTGAAATAGCACATAACACATAAAAACATAAATACTATAAAAATAAACACAATGCTCACTAAACTTGGTTTATGCCTACAAGTCAGTAATAAAATACTTTATTTTAGCCTATACCAGTGAGAGAGCAGTCAATTACCTTGCAGAGCAGTGCACATGTCCGTCCAATAACATACCATTTCAGTGTGACTGCACTTACACAATTAAGTTTAAACCGATGTTTGAGGATCAAGGCTAGAACTATTGGCGTACGGTTTCCTTTAATTAGATAAGGTATCTGAGAAGACATGATTCATTGATTGGTTCGGATTAGTAATGATCAGAGATGTAGATGTACAGTAGGTGTGAGAATATACTGTAGTGATGGCAGAAAATTATTTTTGTATCGGCTTAAAGGTACTGTATATGGTGTTGAGTCATGTTAGCTAGATTGTTGTAAAATCTATTACAAACTGAAAGTACTGTAGCAAAAATGTTTGATCAAAATCGATTTTAAAATTGACCATTTCGTTTTTAAAACAGTTGTCAATATGCAAATTTGTATGCGATTTGTGACGTATTACAGGGGGGCCTTGGTATTTTCATTTGTAAATCTTTTGTTTTATGACCATCGATCATATTTCTTTGAAAGGGTGTCTGACAAAGAGTTTTTACCAAGGCGTACCCCCAGTCAACTTCTAGCTGGAAATCATTCATTTTCAGCATTTCATCTTCATTTTCATCATTCATTTTCAGTGTTTGCAAAGAAATGAATGGAATTACATAAGGTTTTTGAGCTGTCATACATATCGAATTTAGCATTGATTTAAAATCAATCCAACTGTGATCAGACTTAACTCAAAATCTAAAAAGAGCTATTTAAAAAAAGTAGATTTGAAAGGATTAGTTTTTATATGAAAGAGGACTTCAAAAGAAACAAAATGGTGAAAAAAGCATTCAAAATCTTATTCTGTTAAGTAGATATTTAAGTTGATAGAGTGGTATCAATTGTGTAGAAAGGACTGAAATCAGTCTAGTTGTGACATTACAGCCTCATATTCCTCAGTCTTATGTATTCTATCATATTTCTTTCTGCAATTTTGTGGTTTAAAAACCATTGGATATGTTTGGAAAGAAGTAAAAAATAATCTTTTAAAAATAATTATAATTTACCACCTGAAGAAAGTTCCAAGAAAAAATATTTCAATAGTAAAAAGTTAAATAAATTTTTTTAAAATACATTAACAATTGTTAAGAATGTGAGGATGCGAGCACAAACCTACAATGATTTACTACACTAGTCATTTCTGTACAGATAAGTTAAAACTTTAAACTTCAATGTCTCCTTAATGGAATGAGATGTTTGAGTGCTCTCTTCACAATTTTGTTTAATTTTAAAGTCCTCTTTCATATAAGATGAATTTGTTTGACCACTGAACTAATCCTTTAATTAAAGATTAATGTTCTGGCATTGTGTTTATATTCTCCTGGTCAAGGATTTTGGCCCGAGTGGAATAGGAGGGCCATTCTGAGGGCAAAATCCTTTGACCAGGGCATTATAGGAGAATATAAACACGATGTCAGAACATTAATCTTTTTATAAAATGACTATTACTTTTACTCTAAAACTCTTCAAGAAACAAAATTTAGATTTCAATATTTGAATAAAAAACACCTTTATTTTGAATACATTCGAACAAGAAACTCATCAATAAAATAAACTAATCCAGTGAATAATTTATATCAATGGAATATTTCATTTACAAAAATGGGAGAGCAAAAACGAACAGCAATTAAACATTAAATTAAAATATCACTGACAACATAGGAATTGGATTTTTAGTACTGAATTGTTGAACAATACGTTATTAATTAAAACAGCATTAACCATTACCATAAAACAAAAGAATGAAACAAATTATGGAAACTTAAAAAAAAGTAATTGCTAATAAGCATATAAATATTCATTAAATATTGTAATTTGTTGGTACGCAACATAACAATGTACATATGCGCTGCAGCTGTTTTTGTTTACACAAACAACAACGCTTTGTCAAGGTTACTTGACTTTACATGTGCATGCTATATACAGTACAGATACGTTGAATGCACAGTTCAGAATCTAAACATGCTAGGCCTACTGTACTAGTAACAGCTAACATACAGACTGATAGATATATACCATTTGAAGGGATTTAAAAGGAACATACTTAAAATGTTCAAAAGTGCAACATTAATTACATATCATTTTGTTTTTTGGCAAATCTCCTTCAGTTTTCAGAAATTTCCTTCATTTTTGTAAAATTGTCTTCAATTATTGGAAATGTTGCCAAATTTTACCAAAATTTTCAATCATTTACAAACCTTCTCCCACTTTACAACCCTACTTGGACCCTACTTAGTTCTCCCGGGATATTTCCTTCATTTGGGCTAAAAGTTTTCTTCTATTTTTGGCAGGTCTCCTTCAATTTTTGTAAAATTTCCTTCATTTTCGCAAAATTTACTTTACATTGTAGTGGAAGTTCCTCAATGTTCAGGATTTTCTCTAATTTTTGATATATGTTGCCATTTTTACCAGACAGTTTCCAATCATTGATGAACCCAACTCCCCTCTCTTTACTATAATAGTTTTTGGACCATGATGAGGGATTCATACATGTACATTTAGTTTTTTGGGATAAAAATAAAATCTGGCCACCCAATGTCAAATATCTTTCTACACTGTTGATGTGATCACATGTATTTGTTTTTCCATGTATTTGTATTTCCATGTTTCATTACCAAATAAACATTTGTGGAAATATCTTGCAAAACTATCTTCCCTGATAAGATAATTGTGTGCCTCTCCCCCACCTCCCACTCCCACCCCTCCCTTCTACTTGAAATATTGCTCCGTGGCCCATGTGTATTCAAGATTAATTGTGCTGACAATTGCACGCAAGGTGGGAAAAACTTTTTCTTACTGGAAGAAATTATCGTTATGATAATCTTGTTTGACAAGATGCAAAATACATGGAAGTTAATGATGCCACATGCTTGTGAAAATAAAACTCTTCCACTGGAACAGTGATGTTTGGAAATTCACTGTTCCTGCATGAAAAGCACTGCTCTCGGAACAGTGGGAAATTCGACCCCTGTAATGGCTATCACATCACATACTGTATTAAAGGTGAAGGATTTGCACTGCCCTAGTATGGTAGTAGCTTTGGTAATACCATATGTTCAATTGTTCATTTGTAGTAATTTCAAAGTACTACCATAGTCTTCTATATTAATGACTCATATTTCTCAGAATAACTTAAAATTTCTATGATCTACCATGTTTGCATAGGTGAATAGCCTTTTTTTTGTGGGAGTCCACATTTGTATAGAGCTATTTGGAAAGTTGTGGGAGTCCACATTTGTAGAGAGCTATTTGGGAAGTTGTGGGAGTCCACATTTGTATAGAGCTACTTGGGAAGTTGTGGAAGTCTACATTTGTATAGAGCTATTTGGGAAGTTGTGGGGAGTCCACATTTGTATAGAGTTATTGGGAAGTTGTTAGTGTCATTTTCTGGGAAATCCCCTTTTATGTTATATGTAAATGTCAAGTTGACAATATGTGTGCAGCTTTTGGGGAAAACCTAAAGCTTTTTTTACTTTGATTATTGTAAAGATTAATAATTACATTAACATGGAGTAGGTTGCTCATTGACGTATATGTGATAATTAAAAGGAAAATAATTAATCTCCCCTATCATCCATGCTGATCCGGCCAACTCACTCAGTGAGCAAAAATAATATTTTGGGGGGATTTCTGTAGGCTTCTTTTGTTTGGTCTTGTTGGAATGAGTTAGATTTAGTGCTATCATGACATGGATTATCATGATGTTGCGTTATCTCTCTTCTCACCACATGAAATATGCCTCTCGCGACATATGGCGATACCAAAAAATAAAAGTCAACTAAGAAATGTACGCGCAACTAAGCTAGGCTACTTCGTACGTTACAATTCTAACATTACGGTACTTAATCTAAAAGTCAAGTTTAGGCCATTAAAACGTGCAAAATAATCGTGAAACATAAAAACACCTAATTGAAAATCATGCTCTGTCACCACACTCTGGCACGCGTCGATGTAGGTTGGCAGAAAGAACGAAAATTGGTCTAAAATGTGCCACTCAGGCTCTCACTACAATAATTCATGGTCACGTTGGCTGAATTACCAAACACACGTATGATGAACGTAATAGTCACGCGATCATGCCGTCTGCTAGATCTGCACATAATGTTTTCTTTCGTTCATCATATTATGGAGTAAACTGTAACTCCATGATCATAAAACGTTAGTGATATTAACAATTTATGTCTTGAGTCAGTTTTTAAAAAAAGTATTGCAATACTATGATATATCGCGATATTTTTCTCCACGAAAATCGATAAGTAATAGATCCGTGTCGTGACAGCACTAGTTAGATTAGAGATCATTAATTGGCAATTTGACCATCTTTCTGCTTTTTCTTAGTGAGTTTTTTTACAGTTTTATGGACTAATTTTTATTTAAATTGTGGTTGTCCTGGAATAAGTAAGGTGACTTGTGGAATTTTGTTTGTATACATGCAATCAATTTAAAAAAAAAACTAAGTTGCCCATCTGGGGATGTCAAGTAAATGTCACTGTTGCCTGCTTACGTCATATAAGTCTCAACCTATTTCTAACATGTGGGTGGCATTTAATGATCATGTGATAATTCTGTGCTGGTTCATGAAGTAAATATATATTTTATTGTAGAATGCTCTTTGAACATACATGTAGTTCTTCTTGTAAGGTAAACTTAACATGTATCAGTTTAAAAAAAGTATAAGTTTTAGGAAGGCAAATTTTCTTTCTGGGATATTTAAATTTCTTAAGAGGAAAATCCCCCTTAAGTTAATGATCACAAAACATTTGCTGCTAGACTCTCTGGGATTTAAGGTCAAATTAGTTGCTAAATCTATTCTACAATAACAAAAATTATTTGTGCCAATGGGCCACTATGAATTTCTATTTTGTTTGACATTATACGATCAAACTTCTGACCACAGATTTTTGGAATGTTTTCTTAATAGCTGTTTTTGTGATGCAAGCAATTCCATAAGGAAATTAGTGTACAAAATGCGAAAAGCAAAAAAATGATAGCTGCCTTGTAATTTCTAGGAAATCCCTACCAACACTGTCACATATAACAACTTTGTATTTCCTCTTTTTGGTGACAATTCATTTGGTTTTTGTGAAATCACACACACAGTAGAAGTACAATGGTCAGTGGTCTAGATCCGTACAGAAAATTGTATGGTAATGATAAATACTAAACGTCTGCATGGAAAGGTAGTGTCTGGAATAAAAACAAGTGACAGGTGTAGAATAATATCTTGTCTTTTTGGTGTAAATTCATGTTATTATTCCAGAAAGTATACATTATTGGTCTCAATTCTGTGTTTAAATGTTTTGTCTGCCAAATTCCTAACCAATTTGTCCAACATAGATTGTTTGGGATTTTGTAGCATTTTAAAATTAGAAGGTATTTTCATTTTTTGCCATTTCATTTTTATCAGAAAGCTATTCTGTGCATTATGAGTTCTTGTGGCACCATTTTGAAAAGCAAGTAAGCATACCTGAAAACACTGATTTATTGATTTTAAAACCATAGGGTGTAGAATTGCATGAGTCTTGTAAGCACTTCTTACACATCAAGGCCATAGAGACTCCCAATCATTGGGAGGGGGGGGTGAGGGTACCAAGATGACACTGGAAATGTATAATGGCATTTTGTATCATAACGTTTTGCAAATTATTGAGGGGGGAGGGGGGCATGGCTTCTGGCTCCTATGGCCCTGCACATGTCTACTGTCAATTTCCTTAAAGAAACAAAAACACTTATAATGTGCAAGAGCTAAACTTGGCTTGGCCAATAATTGAAAATATTTCCTATCATTTGTTCAGCTTTAACCTTAATTTGCTCAACCTAAATATTCTCTGTAGACCCTTCTTACTAAGCAAAATTTAAGTTGCTTGAATGTTTTCTCACTGAAGGGAAAATTCCCCTATGTCCCCCAGAAAGATGAATATGATGTGAATCGAGTCCTTTATCCTTAAATGAACGATACTTTCTGCGAATTTGCTGTTCCACTTAACCCTTACTCTACCACGCAGCGATATTATTGCCGTTTTGGGTGCCCCGTCTTTGACTCCGTGCCCGGTCTTTGAAATGTACGTGTAGAGTAAAGGTTAATTAACCAGCGAAAAGTGTGCCAACTAGAAAATATATGCAGCATGAACTCGGTGGGTAGCCCACCGGGTCACTAAAGTGGAACGAGCCCGACTTTGATGCTTGGAACACAAGAGGACCCTTTAATAATTAGCCTGTGATTAACCCTTACTCTACCATGCGGCGATATTATCGCCGTTTTGGGTGCCCTGTCTTTGACTCCGCCTCCCAGGCACATTTTCAAAAAAGTGCTGGTAGAGTAAGGGTTAATTAACCCGCGACAAGTGCGCCAACTCAAAAATATATGCAGCATGGACTCGGTGGGTGGCCCACAGGGTCACTGAAGTGGAACGAGCCCGACTTTGCTGCTTGGAAGACAGAGGACCCTTCAATAATTGGCCTGTGATTAACCCTCAATCTACCATGCGGCGATATTATTGCCGTTTTGGATGCCCTGTCTTTGACTCTGCCTCCCATGCTCATTTTCAAAAAACTGCTGGTAGAGTAAGGGTTAAACATCCAGATTTTGTTCTGATTTTACTCTAACTGGTACCTGTTTTTATGACGTATGTGTTTCTCTTGGCTTTTGTCCAAATTCCCCCGTGTTTATTAAAGAAATGAGATATATTGACATTTGATTTCATTATTGTGCTAGGTACAGTACAAGTGCTACTGTCCTTCAGACCTTTATTCAAGTTCATAGAACAAGTTTGCTGCAAACCAGGATGTCACGTAAAGACATACCATGAGGGGGTTTCCCTGTTCAGCATTGCATTTTGTATAATATTATAGCAGTAATTACTAATGAAGTAATTATGCATCAGTTAAAAAACTTGAGTCTGAAATTAATCAGATTATGAGTGGGACGTTGGAATCTTTAAGTGGGAGTTACTTTATTCGTATTGGATTTATTTATTTTGTATTAAAGTGGATCAATTTTATCAAGCAAGTGTACCGTGACATTGTGGAATACTAATGTGTAATATACAATTTGTGTAGTTAAAGGTAATGTTATGATTGTGGTTCTTATTACTGTGTTAGGTAAGTAATATGTTTGTTTAATAATTAAGGCTTAATATTATCTTGAATACTTTTGTTCAGTTATCAAAAAGTTCTTTATGTCTTGACCAGAGGATTTTGTTACCTTAAGTGACATGGAGGATTTGCTGACCATCGCTTTATTCCTTGCGTCATATCTTTGGAGTTGGAATTCATTATAAAATTTCCCACGGTTCTGAATAAAGTTGTTAAAAATTTTCCCGCGAAAAATTGTGACAGAAATAATATTAATGTAGTAAATACTTCTCTCTATGCTTCTTCTCTCTTTACAAGTTAATGTACTATTCATTGCATAATTATCTGGGGCGGTTTTAGAGCATACATTTACCACATATACTGTTGCTTAGTCAAGATATCTAACAAAGGAATAAATACATATTTTTTTTTATTATGATTTTTTTTATTCCAGCCAATTCATGTTTTTCCCACTGTTATAACCTCCGAAACAGTAGATTTTTTCCAGATGTGCGTATCTTTATCTTCAGAAAGCAGCTTGATTTTAGAAGGATGAATAGTTTTGTATCAATTTCTTTCCAGTCACATATTTTAGATACAAAATTTTGTAAATGTTCACCCACTGTCTTTTTCTAAATGCACGTTCTAAATCATGCATATACAGTTGGTGGATTGTGTATGATGCTTTTCTGTTTCTTGAGCGCTTGAGCTGAGTAATGTGTGCATTGCAAATCTGTTATATCATTGTTAGCTAAGTGTTTGATTTCAAAAAAAAATTCCCATGGAATTTCATTTTGATATATTTGATAGAGGACAATAAAAGAAACAAATTGGTGAAAAAACCAAGTTAATATCTTATTCCTATACAAGACGTTATTAAATTTTAAAGATTTTTCTCCCTGCGTAAAAGAGATTGTCTAAGTTATCATTATGATGTCATTACAGCACTTCCTGTACTATTCTTGATGTATTTCTTTGAAAATTATTTTTTTATTTTTTAAGTGATTGGGAACATTTTTTTCATAGAAATTGACAAAGAATAGTGTAGAATAAAATTTACAATCATGTTTTCCAATCTGTTCGTGCAACTTATTTTTGAATTATTAATAATTAGTGATTAATTATCCTTTCACCGAAGTTGGTAAAGAGGGGATATAGCATCTTTACCATTCGTTCGTCTGTCCATCCATCCGTCTCTCCGTCCATCCGTCTATTGTCTGTCTGGCTTCATGCATTGCTCAGCTACTATGGAACAAAAGAATGCTGCCCTAGGAAAAGAATTCAAACTATTTTTAGGAAAAGAAATGTATATAAAGGAGAACAAATGCATTCCAGACTTGAATAGCAGCAATTAAACGATTTGTTCTGGGGAAAAAAAAAAAAGTTGAATAATAGATTAATGGAACGGAATTTATAATGAAGTGTCTTGCGATTGAATAGCCAAAAAACAAAGTTGACTAAGAGATTTGATGACTGAATGGAATTTATAATAAAGTGTCTTGCGAATGAACAGCAAAAAAACCCAAAAGGTCTTCACTTGAGTAAAATGGACACATAATAATATAATTATGATAATCTATAATCTAATCTGTATTGAATTTTCATTCTGATTTGAGAGATGAGGGAAGGTTGGAATGATGAGTTGGTTAAGAGTATATTTGGTAGATGAGTGGATGGCAAAAGGTGGTTGGGATAGTAGGTGAATGGATGATGGTACATAGGTGAATGGGTGATTTTAGGTAAATGGGGGATGGTAGGTGAATGGAGCATGTTGGGGAATAGAGGATAGTAGGTGAATGGAGGATGGTACATATATATTTTTTGACCTCGAGAAAGCTTTCGACACTACTTGGAAATACGGCATTACCCGGAAACTTCACACCATTGGCCTCAGAGGCCACCTCCCCATCTTTATTCAAAACTTCCTCTCACCCAGGCAGTTCCAAGTTAGTATTGGCACACCTCTCCAAGCCGTACCCCAAGAAGAGGGCGTCCCCCAAGGCAGCATCCTCTCCCCCCACTCTCTTCAACCTGAGCATTAATGACATCGGGAATGACCTTGGCCCCAGCATCAAACGTACCCTCTACGTGGATGACTTCACCATCTTCTACTCCTCCCCTAGCTTTCCTATTGTTGAAAATAGGCTTCAAACCAGCCTCAATCAGCTGCAAGTCTGGAGCAACAATAACGGTTTTAGATTCTCCAAAGACAAGACAGTCTGCATGCACTTTTGTCATTTCAACAACCTCCACCCCAACCCGAACTTTGTGCTCAATGGGAATCGCATCCCTAAAGTTGAAAACACAAAGTTCCTTGGTCTAACTCTAGACCCCAAGCTCACCTACAAGCCACACATCACCAACCTGAAACTAAAATGCAATAGCTCCCTCAACCTCCTCCGACTGCTCTCCAACACTACTTGGGGAGCGAACCGCTATGCTCTCCTCAAAATTTTCAGGCTCACCATTCGTGCAAGCTTGACTATGGCAATATTGTTTACTGTGTCGCTCACAACTCATACCTCAACCACATTAACACCATCCAAAATGAAGCCCTCAGGCTTTGTCTAGGAGCCTACAGGACCTCCCCAATCACTAGCCTTCATGTTGAAGCCAACGAACCCCCCTTTCTACTTAGATGTAAAAAGCTTAGCCTCTCCTATGCTTTTAGAGTCCTCACCAACACCCAGAACCCTGTTTACAACCTCATTAGGTACCCCAATTTCTCCTCCCTCTTTGATAGGACTAAAACCCTATCGCCCCCCTTCAGCTTACGCATTAAATCAGACCTCTTTCAACTTGGCATCAACCCCGCCACTCTCGGCACCTATTCCTGGCCCACTTTTCCGCCTTGGGCCACCCCTCTTCCTTCTGTCCACCTAGACCTCTCCACTTATAACAAATCTCAAACTCACCTAATCTCTTCATCAATCTCCACAACCAAATCAAAGACCAACTCTCAAATTACACCTCCATCTATACTGATGGCTCCAAGGAAGGCAACAAGACAGCTGCTGCTGCCATCATCCAAGACATCACCCTCAGTAGCAGACTTCCTGACCACTCATCCATCTTTTCAGCCGAGGCTAAGGCCATTCTCCTCGCCCTCAACTTTATTGAGTACTCTCCTCTTAGTCACTTTGCCATTTTCTCTGACTCAAAGGCTGTTCTTACTTCATTACTCAATCTTAAATGGGATAACCTCACCTGCCACCTCCTCCTCCGGAAACTCTTTTCTCCCACCCTCTGCAGGAAAAGTGTTCTTTTCTTCTGGATACCCAGCCATGTTGGCATCCCTGGCAATGACAGGGCTGATACAGCCGCTAAGCTTGCCCTTAACCTCCTCCCTTCCCCTTTTCCCAAAACCCTCTCTGACATCAAACCGCTTATCGCTTCTCTTGTTTGTGACCGCTGGCAAACCTTATGGAACTTCCAAATTGATAACAAACTCCATGTTATCCAGCCCACAATCCCGATCAAATCCACCATTAACAACCTTTCTCGTATCGACAACGTTCATATTACCCGTCTTAGAATTGGTCACACCCACCTCACTCACTCCCACCTCCTTATTGGTTCCCCCAACCCCTCTGTAACAATTGCCACTGCATCCTTACAATCCATCACGTTCTCCTTGCTTGCCCCTGTACAACCTTCCCAGAGCTTCTCTCGCTCCCCACAACTCAATTGCTGAGTTCTTCCAAAAATCCTCCAGATAAAATAGTCTCCTTCCTCCAGCATGCATCCCTCTACAATCATATTTAATCCTCCTCTTCCACCCCCTCTCTACTCTGTTTTTAGTTTTACCCATGCACCTCCTCTCTCGATCACAGCTTTCTGGCTTTTGTTCTTGAATTTCTCTCATTCTTCCCCTGGTCTCTTTCCTTACTACCTCTAAAATGATCTGACCTCTCAGGCACAATTTGACCTTCGTTGTCGTGGTGCCGTTAAGACCTCATCAAACAAACATGTATATGAACGTGGGATGGCAGGTGAAGGGGATGGTAGGTGAATGGGACTTATTGAATTGTTAGAAGTGAGGGGATGGTATTTGGAGGAAAGAATGTTGGGTGTAAGATGGTAGAATGATAGGTAGATGTAGGAATTGGAGTGAAGATGGGATGGCATGGGGACAAGATAGGATGAAATATGGGACAGGGTGAGATGGCATTTGGAACAGGGCGGTATGTGGGATAGCTTGGCATGTCGAACAGGGTGCCAAGAAATGTGGGACAGGGTATCATGGCATGGGGGCAGGTGAGATGACATGTGGGACAGAATTGCATGGCATGTGGGAAAGGATGGCATGTAATGGATGTCATCTGGGATGGCATGTGGAACAGGGTGAGATAGCATGGAATGGCCTGTGGGACAGGGTGGGATGGCACTTGGTACAAGGAGGGATAGCATGTGGGACATGTTGAGACATGATTCGGTGCTTCATGGTACAGGAAGAGATGGCATGGAAAACAGGGTGGCATGGTATATGGGACAGGTGGAAAATCATTTGGTATGATGTCATTTTGATATTATGTGTGATGACATATGGGTCATGTAGTGGAATGGCATCTGGATTTTCATGTATGATTTCCTGTAGGGATGGAAGTAGTATGGTATGGCATGTGGAACATGAGAGATTGATGGCAGGTGTGACAGAGGCTGGAAAACATGTTATTAGCGGTGAGGGATTTGTCTTGTTTGCGATGTCTGGTTTTCAAAGAAATACCTAAAGATTAGTACAGAAAGTGCTGTGATAACAATATAATGATGACTTATACTCAGTACAAAGGTCATTTTTATGCAGGCTAGAAAAATCTGAGAATATGTTTTTCTTTATCAGATACTTAGAAATAAAATTCCATGGGAATATGCCTTTAAGCTTTGTTCTTTAAAAACAGAACAGGCCACTGAAAATTGTAAACTTAATTTCTGAAATCTGAAATTAAATTTTATTGATCTAGATTTATGGGACGATACTTTCATCTGCTATCTGCACATTGTATTTAAAACTTTTGAAAATTCTGTATATAAACTGAATATGAAATTAAATATTTCCTACTTTAAAATAGTTAGCATGCTGCAAAAGTTTTCTTCGTTAGTTTAAATCTTTTTTTCAATTTTAGGTGCAGAAGATAATCCTTTTATTCTTAAGAAAGAAAGATAAAGACATGGAAAATTGTCTTACTTTCACAAGAAATTTCTTACTGTAAAATTAAGTCACTTCAACTTTGGCAGAAAGGGATGTATTTTTGTGAAATAATATTTCAAGGGTATGGTACAGTATGTGATTTGTACAAAAATGAAGTAACAGCACTTATTAAAGATTTAGGGATAAATGTTATGATACCTATACTGAGACCATACTGTACAGGTTAACTTATTTATGTACAATTTTTGTCCTCTTCATCTTTTAGGAGACAAAGATACTGTACTGTGAATAGCATTGGCTCTTCATTTTCTGCCGTGAAGTATTTTGGCATAAAATGGCAAATGAATTCGGGACTACTGAGGAGAACTTTGTAAGAGACGGACTGCAAAGCGATATTTCAGACTCTGAAGAAGAGCTATCAGATGAAAGAGTAGATGATGGGGATGTGTACAGTGATGAAGAGGTCGAGACGGACTGTGATGAAGAAGAAGATGAAGATGACCAAGAGGCTGAAGACGCGACGACGAAGAAGAAGAAGAAGACGCTGAAGATGTAAGCGATGGTGAGGAAGATGCGGTGGATAATAAGGATGTGAATCTTCAAGAAGTCTTGGAAGACAATTGTGATGAAGAATTATTCAAGTATGATGATGGGGAGGGAAATTCTGCTGAAGGTCCGGATGGAGTGACGAGCTCGAGCATGATGCGTGGGAAGAAGAGGAAAATAATAACTTCTTCAAAGGAGAGGATGTCAGAGCCGAACCCAAAGAAGAGGAGGGGAAAGGGGAAGGGTAAAAAGTCAAAAGGGAAGACAAAAAAGAAGACAGCAAGGCCAAAGAATTTAAGACGGAATATCAAGTAAGAAGAAATATATTTGATTTTGTTTGAATAGGGAGTAGGGTAAGCAGACCCCTAGCTTGATCTAAAAAGAGGGGCTTGTTGCTAGATTTGTTGAAGGGCACATAAATGTGCACGCAAAGCTTTGAGCGTTTTTGGGGTGGGGTCCAGGGGCCAAATTCATGAGCCAAACAAGACGATTTCTTAGTATGCTATCATTCTATGATCTGTGTCCATGTTAAGATTATTAAGATAAAAAAGAATTATTATTTTTTTAATAAAAAAGCAAAACAAAATTATAATGAGGGGAAGAGTTGACCAATAGGGGGAATGGAGGGGTGGGGCAGGCTTAATGGAGGGGCGGGCAGCCAGAGGAGTGTTGGGGCAGGCTGCCCCTCTAAAACAGCAAAGCTATGGCACTGGTTAGGCTCTGTTTTTTGAAAGTTACGAAGAAAAACTAGAAATTAAATGAAGGTTTACTAATTGGTGGGAAAGAGGTATAGAAATAGTATAGAAGAAAAATTATATCCAAAAAGTTTGTGTTAAAATTATGACTTACATTCAAATTAAAAGCATTGTAATATTTCGGTTCTCTGTAAGGAAGTGTTCATTATTGTATCTGTTAGTATATAATTTAAGGTGACAACTTTGCATAAATAAATTGATATTTCCCAGTTCACTAAGATATCAATTTCTGTTGTATATGCCTTCTGATAGATATTAATTGTCATCGACTTGTTATGCCATAATTGTAAACAAAATTGATTATGAATTAATAAGTAAATATATATTCCAGACATTTCAATAACAAAGTGATTTTAATGATCAATAGATTCATTTATCGTTGTTATTTTCCTTTTGTTCTTTCCGGATATTATTTCATCATATAGGTAGCAGGGAACTAATATGGTATCACTCCGCCATCCAAAAATGAGAACACTCAGAGCAAAGGCTAATAGAAATATTTTCGAGAGGTCCCATTTCATGGAACAGGAAGCTGAGAAGTTGAAAATTTCATGAATGGTAGAGAATGGATAGGTCTTAACTATGCATATCCTAACTTGACAAGATTTGTTTTATTCAAAGTTTCATGGGGAACTTTTACCATAGATCCACACCAAAATTTGAGTGATTTGGTGGGATGTATAACACCTCTTCACTTCAGCCCTCCAAAAAAAGGGCCAAAACCTCTGGTGAATGTACCCTCATCTGAGAGATATTAGATGTTACTTTTTGAAAAATTTCATAACAGACTTAACTCTTTCATCATAGGCTTCAAACGGGGTAAATAAATAGTTCCGTGCTACCTGTATTGTTAACGTTCTTTCAAATTTGTAGGAGACTTCTTTCAACGGACATGTTAGATCTAGAAACTATCAATGCTCAGAGAGAGGAAGAAGAAAGAAAGAAGCGATTGGAGGAGCAGAAAGCTATGAGAATATCACCTGGAAGTAAGTTCAATCTCTCTGCGAAAGTTGCTTTAAGAACTTAAAGGTATATGGACGTGAAGAGGCAACATCAATTTCTTTAAAATCTATTGAGAATTTAAAATTTGAAATAGTTGAAAATCTATGAAAATTGGCAAAATAATTCATCAAAATTGGTTATGGGGGCTAAGAGAAGAACATTTTTGATTTGGGGTTATATTAGCTTAGGGGGAGAAAGTGCCATTTGCGAGCATCTAGAGGGTTAAAATAGGTCTATATGAACAATTTTGGTTCCTCCCCTTTCCAATATGATATATCTTCTGCCGCCTTTGTAATGGGAGTGAGTATGGTTAGGATTTGCTTACCAAAAGTGTGTGTGGGAGGGGGAGCAATACACAAAATTATGCCAAGATGCAAAAAATCACCAAAAGATACAAAGTTGGAAAAAAAGTGGCGGGCAAGTTCGCCCTCTGTCCCACTCCCTTTAAATCCTGCCGATGGGAGTGAGTGTATGACATCACTCTTCGACAGTAGACCTATCCAATTCGTAGAAGACAACGCTTAGTATTACCATAAAGTTTGATTAATCTTTTGAATAGAAAAAATATATCCCAAAAAATGTTGATATGTGTATTTCTTCATAGCTCTGTGTGTCTGTCCCAATCTTTCCTTGAAAAGAAAGAAATTTCTTACTATGGGATTATCCTTCACTGGTATCTTAAAAAGACAAAAATTGTGTTTGTCTGACAATCTTGGAGTTTTGGTTAAAGATAATGCTGTTGATTTGCGATTAATTATGCATCTTTAGTGTTTGATAAAAATTATTGAAAATTTTGTGGAATTGGTACAGTGTCCACACAAATAGACAAATAGAGAACCCATTAGGCTGATAAAGCTAATTGAAAACAAAGATCCTGGGTTGAGATGACCTTCAAATAGGTGTAATTGTTTGAGGGGGGAGGCCAAGAGGGGAGAGGGGGGGTGTGGGGCACTTGTTTTCATTATTTTGCCTTTGCCTCCCCACTTTTGGTAGGCAAATCCTGCCTATGCATGTAAGTGTTCAATAAAAATTAATGAAATGTTCATGGAGTTCCCACACAAATAGACACAATAGACAAATAGAGCTCGTAAAGCTAGTTGAACACAAAGAACCTGGGATTAGATGACCTTTAAATAGGTGTAGAAATAAAATATCAGCAAAAAATGTTACCGTTATTAGAACCTTACTTGCGCTGCTGAAGTGTCACTTACCTTGAGAACCTCAAGTTTGTTTTTGGCAATACTTGCATCTCACCAGTCACTTCAGTTAAAAATCTGGGAGTTGCTTTCGATAATAGAATGTCAATGGACAACCATGTGACACAACTTAGTAAAACAATTAATTATCACATTAGAAACATTGGCAAGATTCGTCGGTACATTTTCGTTGAAACCTGTCATTATGTTGTTCGATCACTCATCCTATCACGTTTGGACTACTGTAATTCCCTTTTGAATGGTATTACCATGAAAAATGTAAATCGCCTACAGAAACTCCAAAATAAAGCTGCTAAGCTTATCTTCAGGAAACGTCGTCGTGATCATGCCTCACCCTTGCTCAACAAATTGCATTGGCTCCCTGTGTCACAGCGAATTTTATACAAAACATGTGTTATTGTCTACAAATCCCTGATACATCAATCACCTGAATACATATCCAACAGTCTGAAACTTTATACACCAGCACGATCCCTTCGCTCCTCTTCTGAAAACTTCCTGACTGAACCCAGAACTAACACCAAAGCTGGTTCTAGGGCTTTTTCAGCTGCAGCACCCATGTTTGGAACTCTTTGCCTTCACACATTCGCCATGCCAGTTCACTTGGACTGTTCAAAACACGTCTTAAGACTTTTCTTTTTTAATCATGTATTACTTACTGAACTTTGGGGCAGCATTCTGGGCGCTTTGTATCCTATGGAAAAGGCGCCTACTACAAATGAACATGAATAGATAGATAGATAGATATAATGGAGATATTACAAAATATTTTATTTACAGACCGTCACCCAGTAAGCCCAGTTTAATATTTGAAGTTTGTCAACAATTAGTAGAATTCATAGTGCTGGCCATGGTTCTAGCATGTACACAAGGTCACCCACATAACATGTTGTGATTAATTGTTTTAAAGTTTTACTAAAAGTTTTTAAAGAGTTGCAAGCAATTACTGATTAATCCTAATTGCATTAACAGCACTAGCTGAAGAGCTCTAATGTGTGGCAAATCATATGTGAAGCTTTTTCTATTGTTTAATATATGATGTGATTGGTTAATTTAACTGGGATCGTTGTAAATAAATGACATTGACTTTGACATTTGAGGCAAAATCAAATCAGATGAGAATTTTCTAGACATTCTGACATTCGGAATAAGATTTTTGAATGCTTTCTTCACTCTTTTATTTCTTTTGAAGTTTTCTTTTATATAAGATAGACTTGCTTGACCCCTGAACTAATCCTTTAAGGTATAGCAAATGACAAGAAATGCACCGATTTATGAAACTTTTGGTTTTTAAGTTGAAATTTCAAATTAAGTGCTGTAATCTTCTGAAAATGTGGGGGATTGAAGCTTTTTTTCCCTGGTAATTTAGAGGAAGGAGACCCCCCCTCCCCTTACCATTAAAAAAAGAAATAAGTATGGAGTTATCCTTTCTTTGAGGAAACAAAAGTAAAGAGATATCTTTGTACAGAGATATTTTGTTATTTATCTTATGAATGATGAAAATATTTGTATTTAAAAAAGAATGTTGCTGAAGGGGCCTGGAGTGTACTTCTTTAGATTCCATTTGGAAAGTCCCCTTGAGTTCTATGGATTTTCCCTTTTCTTAAGGAAAGAAAATTGCCAGTTAAATAGTAAGACAAGTATATGAAAGATATGAAAGATTAAGATACTGTTTTCTCTGAAAAAGTGTTGCTATGGGGATAAATATACATTCTAAGAATCCAAGGGACAATTTCTACAGGTTTCTCCTTTTCTGGAGGAAATTCATTATTTTTAGATAACACATGTCTAGATAGAGTCAATTGAATCTCAAATTGCTTTGGTTTTGAAATCAGCTGCCTCCAGCTAAATTTACACATTTTACTGGAAAATAACTTGGTGTTTGGATTGGGGGTATAACCTCATAAAACAGACACATGTAAAAGCCTCGCTAATTATTTAGTTTTACAAAGGATGTTTTTGTACATCCTTGGTTTCGTATCGTGTGATTGGTACATTTTCAGACAAACTAATTGAAAGAAAGAATGTGAAATGTTATGAGTATAATCGACGGGAATATTGCAAAGAATAATTTTCTTCATATAAAATACTATTAAACGACGGTAGACCATGAATATATTTCTTTATGCAAAGACTTAACTTGAAAATGGCAACTCCCCATTTTCTCTTTCTTTGATATCATTTTTACTACTCTTTTGAAAATTTTGTGGTGAAGTTGAGCTTTAACATCATTGATGTTCTGCTTTTTCTTTAGCAGTACCCTCACAGCTCAAGGAAATTCTTGCCGCTCCCCCTCTAATTCCGGAGCCGAGACTGAGCATCGCTGACACCAATGATTATATCATCCTTGAGAGCAGCAGCAGCAGTGAAGAGGAAAAGCCTAAGATCCCCAAATTAACCAAGATACCCATTCCTGTCCCGGTGCTGCCATTTAAACCAGGTAAGCTTCCCTCGATTTCCGTCCATAGTGAAAAGTGTTGCTGCCGGTTAGCATGCACTTCTTGAGTGCGTGTAAACTAAGGTCCCTAAGTTAACCAAGATACCCATCCCTGTCCCGGTGCTGCCATTTAGACCAGGTAAGCTTCCCTCGATTTCCGTCCGTAGTAAAAAGTCTTGCTGCTGGTTAGCATGCACTTCTTGAGCGCTCGTTAACTAAGGTCCCCAAGTTAACAATGATACTCATCCCTGTCCCGGTGCTGCCATTTAGACCAGGTAAGCTTCCCTCGATTTCCGTCGGTAGTGAAAAGTGTTGCTGTTGGTTAGCATGCACTTCTTGAGCGCACTTCTACTTCTTCTTTTTCGATACACGTCAGAGCTTGTTCAGCAACTGGACGAGCCATGAATAAACATGGATTTTGACTGCGGTTGAAGTGGATTAACACTGGGTTTACAGTCTACTCTTTTCGAGAAAGGATTAGAAAAGCAGAGGGGGTGAGGAGCCCTGCCTTAAGGACCCCAATTAATGCCTCATCCAGTGGATGGTGAATGCCACCCAACCATTGGCCACTTTTCCCAAAGGCTGGTTGGGGAGAAGGTGTTATGCAGAAGGTAAACCTCTGCACTTGTATCGTTCAAACCTCTGTGCTTGTATCGTTCTGCATATTTGTGGACAAATTGTGAGGTCAATCATAGTTGGGACTTGAACCTGAGACTCAAGCATCTCAATTGTATGATCAACTCACTGAGCCAAATGCATCCCTACGAAAATAGATGCTTATAAAAACAGTGTTATAGAAACAATAGGTATGCATACAGGAAATTTTGTCTCTTTATGCTGGACTTTGTGTTTCAATTACAATTTAGAAGGGGTAAAAATCAAGTTGATGAACAAATAGGGCCACTGGACACTGGAATGAATGACTTTCAATTATAAATTTTGCAGACATTTTTCTTTTATAAATGATATTTACTTCCTGTCTTAGATCAAAGTGGTCCGAATGAAAATTAGGGAAAATTCATACACTGAAGATTTATGCTGTAAACAGCCGTTAACACCTCAAATAAATAAAAACAATTAACCTATTCAATGTATTAAGCGCTCCTGGTCTAATAAGTGCCCACCCAAGATATTTTGACTGATTACATCATTTATTTGATTCATTTAAAGACTTAAAGTACTTTAGTTTTGTTCTATTTTTGTGCTTATTTTGCGTCTGGCATTCACCATGTGCTTGTGGTGGTTATTGTGGGGCTAGTATAGATCCAGTTCACACAATGCATTTTAAATAGCACACTGTACGAGACTTTGAGCATGGGGGCTTATAAAGAAGAAACTTTGGTTATTACGTCAAATGCAGTATTCACCATGTTTGGAGATAGTGAAAGGTGGCAATCCTTATAGAGAATGTGCATGTGATGACATACTTGCTTGAGACCTGTTGAGAGGCAATTGGTTTGTGGACATTTGTTTCTACTGTTATGCCCAGTGAGCTGATAATAATCCCATAGACAATGAAGATGGAGCTAGTTAGATAAATCCATCTGAGCCATTAGGTGCTTATCCCGGTTTCTATGGTGCAGCAGATGAGAGCACACGAGTCCCCTGGACAGGATGCCAGTCCATAGCAGGTTAAATCCTCAGCAGTGCTGGTACCCATTTTACAGCTGAGTGGACTGGAGCAAGTAGAGTAAAGTGTCTTGCTCAAGGACACAATGCAGCGCTGCGGCGGGAATCAAACCTGGTACGCATACGAGCAAGACTCTTTAACCACTGAGCCACTGCACCATGAAGATGACAACAAATTTTAAACGCATCAATACAAAACAAATGTGGCTATTTTTAGATTAAAAGAACAATGAACCAATCACAGAAATGCACAGTCATGAATTTAAAGATACTACCTTGAAGAAAGTGAAGTGTCATGAATAATGGTGATGTTTGTCTACTAGTGTACCATTTATCTGTACTTGCAATTACTTGTAATGACTTGGGAGTAAGTGCCAATGCATTTGAACTTTTATTTAAAAATTGTTTTCGTTACTATTTAAAAGCTCTTATTAACTAACATTGCTATTTAAAAACAAAATTTAAGCCATATTATGCAATGATTTATACTTTGGTTACACATTAAAAAGTTTTGTCGGATTATAAAATTTTTACGGTTGCTTTTGAATTTTAACGATAAAGCAGGTCAAACAGAAGGAGGTGGATTATTTATTGCTGTGCACGTATTCTTATTTTTTAAACTCGAATAGCAATATGCGTCGTGCATATTGCTTAACTGAATCACAATGAGCTGTTGTGCATGTTAATTTATTGCAATGTAAGGAGTATACTTAGACTTTCTTTATAAATTTTCAGGTTAATTTTTTGCAAGGTCTAGAATTTGATAGGGTAACAACCGATAAATAGTATGATATATTAAATAACGAAATACCCAGGAGTAGCTTTACTGTAGGATAAAGCGTTCATCTTACCAATCTTGTGCAGACATCTGTGTGAGACTGAAGCTTCAGGGCAAGTAGGGAAAGCCCCATATAATTCCGGCAGGAAATAGTATGAAAAAGAAGAAGGAAGGAATGATTTTTCTTTCTAACATCGCTGATTATTTTAGAAATATCATTTTGTGCCAAACCAGACTAAATAGGACAGTATTTAAGAATGCCATTTCTTCTCCCAATTTTTTTTTGTAAAATATTGATAGCTTCACTTGGTGATAAATTTGTTTTTTGTGTGAATGTCTGAACCCTCTCTCTCCCTGATTTTGATATTCTGGTTTTTCTGGGTTGTATTGTCTGTGTCAAACCATTAAACTTTTTAATTTTTTTTTGAGAGTAAACTTTATTCTTCATTGAATATCAAATTTCATAATTGCACTGGCATGATAATTTCAACTAAGTTGGTGTTATGAATACTCAACCTCTACTCTTTAATCAAGTCAATGTACTAAGGTTTGCAGTATTTATTTTCTGCAACTTTTCCATGCCACTTTTATTATCAAGAGGGTATATAGCATCTTTACCATCTGTCCGTCCATTTGTTTATTCGTCTATCCGTCTGTCCACATCTATTCGTCTGGCCTCATTCATTGTTCAGCTACTAGAGAACAAAAGATTGCTGCCCTAGGAGAGGAATTCCAAGTATTTTTATGAAAATAAATTTATACAGAAGAAAAGTGAACGAATGCATTGCAGACTTAAATAGCAGCAATTAAAGGATTTGTTCTGGGATGAAAAAGTTGAATAATAGATTTATGGAATTTATAATGAAGTGTCTTGTGAGTGAATAGCAAAATAAGTCTTCTCTTGAATAGAGGGACACACAATAGACTTATGATAATCTGCAAATTAATCTGTACTGAATTTTCAAAGTTGAAGAATAGATGTGATGACTGAATGGATGTTAGGTGAATGGGGGATGGTAGGTGAATGGGGAATGGTACAGTGATGGGGCATGTTGGGGAATAGAGGATGGTAGGTGAATGGGGCATGTTGAACAGGGGATTGATAGATGTTGAGTTGGAATGGGAATAGGTGAGAGGAAAGAATTTTGGGTGGAAGATGGTAGAATGATTGGTAGATATAGCAGGAATTAAGATGAAGGTGGGATGGCATGGGGATGGGATGGGATTAAATGTGAGACAGGGTGGGATGGCATGTGGGACAAGGTGGCATGTGGGACAGGATGTCATGGCATACAGGACATGGTGGGATAGCATGTGGGACGGTGGCATTGCATGTGAAACAAGGTAGTGTGATGGCATATATGACAAGCTGGAATGGCATGTGGGACAAGGTGGAATGGCATGGGGGGACCATAATGACATGTGAGACAGGATGGCATTTTGTCTGGATTTCAAGTGGAATGGCACATGGGACAGGGTGGGATAGCATGTGGGATTGGATGGAATGGCCTGTAGGACAGTGGGATGGTACGTGGTACATGGAAAGGATGTCATGTGGGACAGGGTAGGATGGCACATGGTACAGGGAGGGATGGGATGTGGGACAAGGTGGCGTTGTATATGGGACAGGGAGGAATGGCATGTGGGACAGGGTGGCATGGTATATGGGACAGGGTGGTATAGTATATGGGACAGGGTGGCAAGGCATATGGTGGGATGTCATCTTGATTGCAGGTGTGATTGCATACAGGTCATGTTGTGGAATGGTATCTGGATTTCATGTATGATTTCCTGTAGGGAGGGAAGTAGCATGGTATGATATGTGGAACAGAGGGTGGGATGGCAGGTGTGACAGAAGGCTGGACAGCATGTTATTTATTAGTGGCGAGGTGATGTGTATCATTTGCGATGTCTGGTTAAAATTTGATCAATTACATTGTTTCATAGGGATGTATTAGTAAATAGAAAAAGTGCAAAAACAAAACTTTTTAAGATTGCACAAATGAAATTGAGAAAGGTAGATGTAATCATATCCTAAGACTATCAACAAATTGAATAATTCAATTTTCATATCTCATGTAGGAACCATCAAAAATTAGTAATGTAACCATGGGAATGGGAGTTCTAGACCTCTACTTTTCCAGGAATAAAATTATATCAAGATCCCATGCCCATACTTTTTTTTAATGTAGACTTAAAAGTCAGGGTTGTTGTAGACCCTGTACTGTTGCACTGCCCACAATCATATTTTGCTGTCCCAAAAGACTATTTTCCATTAATTCCCATGAAGAATTTTATTTAATATATTTGATAGAGAAAAAAAAAATCTAATTCCTACAAGAAGTTATTTAATTAAAAATAATAATTCTTGTCTGCATAAAAAAGATTGTTGGTCTGAGTCTAAGTCATTGCTATTGATGTCATCACAGCACTTATGTACTATTTTTTATTTATTTCTTTAGAAAATTAAGTTTGAATTTTCTAAATGATTAGAAACATTTTCTTCTTCAAAAGTTATTAAGAATAGTGTAGAATAAAATGTACAATAATGTTTTCCAATCTGTTCTTGTAACTTATATTTGAATTATGAAAAATTGGTGATTAATTTTCAAAGAAATACATAAAGATTAGTACAGGAAGTGCTGTGATGAAATCATAATACTGACTTACGACTCAGTACAAAGTCATTTTTGTGCGGGCAAGAAAATCTTTAAAGTTCAATAACTTCTTCTAGGAATGATATATCAACATGTTTTTTTTTTACTAATTTGTTTCTTAAATTTTTCTCTATCAGATACTTTAAAATGATTGGGAATATTAATTTAACTCTTAGTCTACCATATTATCGCCATTTTTGATGCACCACCTTCGACTCCGCCTCCCAAGCATGTTTTCAAAATAGTGCTGGTAGAGTAAGGGTTAAAAAATAATGTCAAATGGTATAGAAATACTGATGACCAACTTATGCCAAACAAAATGTCAACTGAAAGGATGACTACTACTAAGCATTGAATCTTGAAGCAGAATGTGGAACATGCTAATTTACAAATAGAGGGCAAGTATGCATGACAGCAGGTATTGAAATCTAATAATATATCTTAGTGGGACATCCTGCTGACATTTGAATTGCAGATATTTTTGCTATATTTTTGATCCGAAAGAATGGGGAATAAATGTGTCATTTTTCCCTTGTTTGATTTCATTTTTGCTATCGAAGGAAACATGCCATCTTATAAAAGGTTACATGATAGATACATATGTTTTAGGTGTTTTTGTTTTTAATATTGATTGGGGAGGATGTGCAAAGTAACAGTTGTTTTGTTCTTTAATATCATTTAGCGTCCAGGAAAGCTTTGCCGGGAAATTCCCAATGAATTTTTAACATGGAAAGAGTCACTTTTACTTTGTCATGTTATATGCACGATTATTGAATGCACATAAAGATTCGCCCTCTGGTCATAAGTTTTTCCTGTCTATTTTATAAGTGCACTTATGTATGATTTAGCAGGAAGTTGAATTTAAAATTAAGTTGTTAAAATATATGGTCCTGGAAAGCAAGAAAGCAGTCAGTTATATCCATAACAAGTTTTAGTCACTTTGAGAGCACATTTGCTTTGATTGACTAAAAGTTTTCAATTGGAAAGATGATATTTAATATTCAGTAGTAATATTCAGGCTCACTTGTTAACATTATTAATAACAGCTTTATATTATAGAACTAAATTTTATAAGTTCTTTAAGTCAATTTCATTGATTTCCACTTCTTTTTTACTGGGAAAGTAGATTTTTAACTTGTTGATATTGTTTTTAAGAACAAGGAAATAGAGGATTTGTACAATGTAGCTTGGAGTGCACAAATTAATTCACTTAGAAAAATAATTTAATTGATCTTCATGAAAACTGATCATTTTGAGTGATCATTTTGAATGATCATTTTAAATAATCGTTTTAAATGATTTTAAATTATCATTTTAAATGATCATTTGAAATGATCATTTTAAATGGTCATTTTGAATGATCAGTTTAAATGGTCATTTTAAATGATCATTTGAAATGACCTTTTGGAGTCAAAAGACATAAAGATCTGATCACAGACACTGGTCAAATATGTTTTAATGAATAGTTATTTAAAAGTGCACAATCAAAGTGAAAAAATCTTATTAGTGAAATTAATCCAATCGCTAAAGCATTGTTATGTGTTGCATTTATTAAGGTGTACTAGTAAAATGTAAAAAGATCTGATTGCTGACACTGGTCAAATAAATAGGCGCACAATCAAAGTGTGTAAATCAAGTTGTGAAATTAATTCAAATTAACAATTGGTAATTGTTAAAAATATTGTTGTGCATTGCTAAGAAGGTGCAGTTGCTCAGTCACTAATGTTCTGGAAAACAGACAAAAATATTCAAAGAACGTTTTAAAAAGAAAATTTGTATTCACTTTGAGAGAGCATTTGCTTTGACTATAAGTTATAAATCAGAAAGATGGAGAATCATGAGCGCTGCATTGTGTCCTTGAGCAGACACTTTACTTGTTCCAGTCCACTCAGTTGTAAAATGAGTACCAGCTCTGCTGGGGAGTCAATCCTTACTCTACCAGAGCATTTGAGATTACAAGTGTTAGTATTTTAGGAAACTTTTTGGAAAGGGGGCTTTTTCACAAATTTATTTTCATTTTCTACTTAATAAGTTAATGTTATATGAAAGCTAAGACTTTAGACTTTACATTGGTTTGCATAATTATCTGGTCAAATATGCAAATTTATGCAAATGAGGTCATTAATTCAGATTATTAGATGTCCTAAAACTGCTATCTTTGTGATAATCTGCTTTCTTGTGGCTAATTAGAATAAAAATTATTGATAGAATTTATGAATTGTTAAAAGGAAGACCTTTCATTTAATAGTACTCTTGATTTTTTTGGAGCAAGGAAAAAATTCATTAAGTCAATTTTAATTTTTTTGACCTAAAAATTGACCTGATTTTGCCAGTGATCTATCTGATAGGATTTGGCACTATGCTTTCTTATAAACATGCTTTGTTTCTTATAAACATGCTTTGTTCCTTTCTATGATGCACAAAACTAATATAATATAAAAAGGAAATGTTTACACCAATATTTCAATACAAATGATATGCAAATAAGCTAATTTACTTTATATTTTATGCACAGGCTTAAAATTTTCAGTATATGAAACTTTGAAATTACTTATATTTATTCAGGTTATGCTGAATGTCTGGTAGAAACTTACTTTTTTTGATTCCTATAGGAATTCTCTGTAAAAGATATTCAAAAATGGTTCAGAGCATCAGTAATCATGTTGATGTTGCCAAACTTTGTATCCTTCAGTGACAGTTGGTACTGTGTATGAAATGTCAACAAATTTGTCCAAATATAGAATATCCTTAAGATAAATACAATTTCAACTGTTTTAAGGAAATACAGGGGTTGGCAGGTGGGGGGGTGGCTTATTTATATTTGGAGGGGGACCAGGGGTAATGCCATCCTTAAAAAGTATGGCCCTCTTCCAGGATCCAAATTGCTTCAAAGAAAATAATTTCCCCTACATGGGACTGCTTGGCCCCACCATGGGACTGCTTGGCCCCCACCATGGGACTGCTTGGCCCCCACCATGGGACTGCTTGGCCCCCACCATGGGACTGCTTGGCCCCCACCATGGGATTGCTTTGCCCCCACCATGGGACTGCTTGGCTCCCACCATGGGACTGCTTGGCCCCACCATTGGGACTGCTTGGCCCCCACCATGGGACTGCTTGGCCCCCACCATGGGACTGTTTGGCCCCCACCATGGGACTGTTTGGCCCTCACCATGGGACTGCTTGGCCCCCACCATGGGACTGCTTGGCCTTCACCATGGGACTGCTTGACTTCCACCATGGGACAGCTTGGCCCCCACCATGGGACTGCTTGGCCCCCACCATGGGACTGCTTGGCCCCCAACATGTGTCTCTTGCCCCAACATGTGTCTCTTTCCCACAAAATGGGGCCCTTTTCCACAACATGGAACCCTTTCCCACAACATGGGACCCTTTCCCCTTATAAGTTTAATCCTACTCCACTGCACCACAAGCTCACAACATGGATTCGAGATTTTGCAAAATACTGTAGGTATATGGGCACTGTTGCACTACAAATTAAAGGTTGATCTGTAAAGTTTATTCAAAATTAATGTAAAAAGGACAATTAATGTTAATTACGTCGGATTTTAGTCCCCATTTACTTGTTTATAATCCTTACAAGTAAATGATCCCAACTAAATTACAGTGTTTGTGCCTAATTTTGAACGGATCAGCACTAACGCTAGCTATGCCTAATGTTAGGCCTAACGAGTAATGTTAGTAAGCATGAATTTTGAAAAATGCATTTACTGAAAAAAAGTGAGTATAGACCCCCTCAAAAAATACAATTTTATGAAAGATCTTTCCGAGATATTTGCAATAAAACTATTTGCACCCCTATAGGATTTTGGTAAGGTCCCGATTTCATTTTAGAAAAATGTAGTTTCAAAACGGCGATATCATCGCCGCGTGGTAGAGTAAGGGTTAACTAGAGATGGACTGGCATCCCCTTCAAATGTTATGCACGTAAAAAGTTCAAAGAGTAATGTCTTTCAAAATATATACCAACCTCTTCCATCTAGAGATTTCACTGTGCGTCACATTTGTAGCATGATATCACCATTTACATGATAAATTTCTGCAGACAATGCAAATTTAAAGGATGAGTTCAATGGTCAAGCATATCCAGCTTATTTGAAAGGCTTCAAAATAAACATGGTGAAGAAATCATTCACAAATCTTATTCCATTAAGGAGATAATCAAGTTTAAATCTGTCTTATCTGTGTAAAAATGACTGGTGTAGTAAGTCTACTATGGCAATGTTGAGTCTTCATCCTCACATTCTTAACAATTGTTAATGTATTGTTAATTTTTTTTCTTTCCTTATTTGAATTATTTTCCCTCAAACTTTGGTATATTATAAATACCCTTTCTAGATTCAGTTTGAATACTTTTTTAAAATACCCCAGGGTTTTTAAGCCACAAAATTGCAGGACAAAATACAGTATGATAGAATACAGTACATTAAGATTTTGAGGAATCTGTGGACATCACAACTATGTCTGATTTCAGTTGTTTCTAAACAAATGATACCAAACTTTAATCTTAAATATCTCCTTAACAGAATAAAGTTTGGGAATGCTTTCTTCGCTATTTTGTTTCTTTTGAAGTTATTCTCTCTTATCAGATAGACTTGCTTGACCCCTGAACTAATCCTTTATGATATTGTACAATGGATTGATGATGCATCACCTTCCCTTTCAGATGTGATTGAAATTTCCAGTTCCGATGATGAGGTCAGGGTCCTTAGCGAAGATGCTAGTGAGGAGGAGGATGAGGAGGAGGAAGTGAGTGGGACCCATACATGGGACAGGTACAACATCCCAGACGGTCAAGGAAGGGTGCTGGTTAATGTCAACCACCCTCTCCATGAAATAGATGTGTATTTGCCACCTCATCTTGCCGCAACGGTCAAACCACACCAGGTACATTTCTATTTTGTTTGTAATTTATTGTACAACCATTTTTCTGCCTAATTTTTGTGTCCATTTATTAGAAAAAGAAAGAAAAAAGCATGCAAAAGAAAGTGATGAGGTTTGGAATATTGTTTGCCATGAAGCAATTTTCTTTTAGGTTTATATGCCAAAGGGTAATTTAGCTTTTATGAATGTTTTTCATTATACTAGACTACTTTTCTGATCATTTATATTTTTTCACTGCTGAATTATGACGGCTGATTCAGATTGCCATCTGCATAAATGTCAGAACAAAAATGTGCATTAGACATTTGAGTGAGTTATTTAGGTTACGAAGCATTATCAGCATATGTTTTTTTTGCTTTTGTTCATGTTGTGCTAATTCTTGTCAGTTTTCACTTTTGTGTTAAGCACTCTGCATCACTTCAGTCACAACTTCATTGAACCTCTGCTTAGATTGTAGGAATAGGGGTTGATGCAGGCATATAAAGTGTGATTTATGTAACTTATACTTTTGAAAAAAATAAAACCATCATTAATGTGGGAATTGTTGACATTAATTTGTGTTCATTTCATTTTCAGTAATGATAATTCTCCCTATATATATATATATATATATATATAAATATATATATATATATATGTATATATATATGTATACATATGAATATATATATATATATATATATATATATGTATGAATATATATATGTATATATATATATATATATATATATATATATATATGTATGAATATATATATGTATATATATATATATATATATATAAATACATATGAATATATATATATATATATATATATATATATAAATATATAAATGTATGAATATATATATATATATATATATATATATATATATAAATATATAAATGTATAATATATATATATATATATATATATATATATATATATATATATATATATATATATATATATATATATATATATATATATATATATAAATATATAAATGTATGAATATATATATATATATATAAATATATAAATATGAATATATATATATATATATATATATATATATATATATATATCTATATATATATATATATATATATATACATAAATAAATAAATGTATGAATGTATATATATATATATATCTATATATATATATATATATATATATATATATATATATATATATATATATATTATATATATTATATCGATGTTACATAGAACAAATTGAACTGGTAAATTATGTTTCCATCAAACGTTGCTGCCTATTGTGAAAACTCCTGTTAACAGGGTAGCCTCCAGACAGTTACTGTTCGCTAAATAATTTTCCTGTATATATTATCATTCCCTAATTTCACCTACTTCTGTTTTGGGAAAAACCCATGCAATCAAGAAGGTACAATCATATCAGGGGCAGTCACTCCCTGCTTCCTACACTTCTGTTCAGCACAAGGGAATTTTTTGGCCGCCTTCATACCATCCATAGTGCAATAATGCTGTATGAGTTGTATGACTGTTATTCTTTTGTTTTATAGATCGGTGGTATCCGTTTCTTATATGATAATCTCATCGAGTCTTTAGGCAGGTTCCAATCAAGTGCAGGGTTTGGTTGCATTTTGGCGCACAGTATGGGCCTTGGAAAAACAATTCAGGTATGGTCTAATAAGCTAATTTTGAAATTTAATTAACCCTTAAAGACCCAGGGGTTCAAAACGTGACAAAACATAAAAATCAGAATTTGTTTTCTTCAAACTTCATTTTCACAACTTTCCTTTCGTTTTCTACTGCTACAAGTTTAGTTTATATGAATGTTAAGACAGTAAACTTTTTAATAAAAAAGTCAAATTAAAAGAAAATATCAATAAAAATATGCAATTTGGCACATTTTAGGCCAAATTAGGAACATTTTTTTTGAGCTTGTATTTTTCTTGTGAATAATGAAAAATAGTCGTTTTTACATATTTAGATTGTTTGTGAATTTCCTTTCCATTAATACCAGTCTCAAATTGTTTTGCTCAAAGCAAACTTGCAAAAACACTGAAAAATGATATAATAATAATCACTGCTGTAATTACTAGCGGAAAGACAACAGCCGCGTGTCCGGTGCGAGATCGAACGTGGGTCATCTGCGAGCTGTGAACAGAAACTTGCCACTAGACCAAAGTGACTGACTGAAAGTTGAAGCTTTATTATTACTTAAATCTACATATGATTAGAGAGGGGGTACTTGTTTTTTTAGATAGCAATCGAAAGTACATGGTTTGGCCTTTTTTATTTTGCATACGGTAGGTGTATTGTGACCAGAACTTACAATTTTTTCAAAATTTTGGTCTTAAAAAGGCTAAAAATAAAAAGATATTGATGGTAGGGGCAGTCAAACTTTAACTGGAATTGGATACTATGAAGTGTTTGACAGTTCTTCACGGCTTTTCAAGCAAAAGCTAGGTCTGGAAGTATGGCAAGTAAGCTTTTGAAAAAAATTAGAAATTCCCTAAAATTTGTGCATTGTTTTAATTCTCTCTTTTTCAATCCATTTTTTGCAAACTTCTTCAATATAACCCCCATCAAAAAGTTATATTTGCTGAAAGAATTATTTGAGCTCTTTCAAATGATACCAAAATCAATGCTATTTGACAAAGAAAAATATTTTTTGAAAAAGTATGTCCTCAATGACACGCTTGGTCTGGGTATTTAACGGTTAATTGCAAATATTGATGTATGAAGAAAGATACTGTGCATATAATCAGTGAAGATAATTATTGAAACAAAAGATAATGATTTTAATTAAGTTGATTGTTTTATGCTCTTGCACTTTGTGGTGGAGCACGGTGTTTCTGTCCAAGGCAGCCTACTTTGTTAATAAATAGTAATGTCCATAAAGATTGACAAACTGAGACGTTTTGTGTCTTTGAGTAAATACAAACAAACAAAAATTCAATAAAGTTACTTTTTCCAGCAGTAGCAATGTATAAGGTTTTTCAACAAATATCAGAACAAACAAGTTCAATTAACTCTTATCATATTTTTCTTTTCTAATTAAGATGGGGATGGGGCCCTTGTCATTTCAGAAAAAGGGTACATAAGTATGTGATTGATTGGTAGACTTTACCTAAAATTTTGATGCCTCTATCTTTGCAGATGGTTTGTTTTATTGACATCTTCCTGCGACACACACTTGCCAAGTCTGCCTTGTGTATTGTTCCAATCAATACGTTACAAAACTGGGTGGCTGAATTTGAAATGTGGCTGCCGGTTCATGGCGATGAAGAAAAAAATATACCACCGAGGCAGTTTGAACTCTTTGTGCTGAATGACACCCACAAGACGACATCAGCCAGGGCAAAAGTCATTGGTAAATCTTTGTATAATTATATTCTAGTGATGACCAAGTCTACTTTACTCGCCTTAAGAGTAGGTCACACCAACCTCACTCATTCTCACCTCACCAACTCCCCCCCCTCCGCCTCTGCAATAACTGTCACGAGTCCCTTACAGTCACGCACATCCTCATTGATTGTTCTCTCTTCACCAACCCCAGAGCTTCCCTTAATCTCTCTTGCCGAGCTCTTCAGCAAAAACTCTCCAGATAAAATCATCACCTTCCTTTGCCATACCTGCTACTATAACTATATCGAACCACTCCTGTCCTAACTTTCTCCAGACTTACTGCACTCTATCCCACTCCATTTTCTTTTCATCTCTGACATAATCTTATCTGTCGGGCACAATTTGACCTTCGTTGACATGGTGTCATTAAACCTCACCAAAGAAACAAACAAACATGTATTATTCTGTATATGAATCACAAAACTTTTTTGCGACACTTTGTGGTAATATTATGACATGTAAGCCCTTTGCCACTCCTTTCTTCTGGGTGTGAAGATTGAAATTCCCCTCTTTTGCAAATTCTTCCATCTCTTCGCGTCTCTTGCTACTGTTGCAGCTTCTTCCCAACTGTTCTTTCATCTCTTCCTGTCTCTTGCTACTGCTGCAGCTGCTCCCCAACAGTTCTTCCACCTCTTCCTGTCTCTCGTTACTGCTGCAGCTTCTCCCCAACTGTTCTTTCATCTCTTCCTGTCTCTCGCTACTGCTGCAGCTTCTCCCCAACTGTTCTTCCATCTCTTCCTGTCTCTCGCTACTGCTGCAGCTTCTCCCCAACTGTTCTTCCATCTCTTCCTGTCTTTTGCTGCTGCTGCAGCTTCTCCCCAACTGTTCTTCCATCTCTTCCTGTCTCTAGTTACTGCTGCAGCTTCTCCCCAACTGTTCTTCCATCTCTTCCTGTCTTTTGCTGCTGCTGCAGCTTCTCCCTGATTGTTCTTTTATCTCTTCCTGTCTCGTGCTACTGCTGCAGCTTCTCCTCAACTGTTCTTCCATCTCTTCCTGTCTCTCGCTACTGCTGCAGCTTCTCCCCAACTGTTCTTCCATCTCTTCCTGTCTCTCGCTACTGCTGCAGCTTCTCCCCAACTGTTCTTCCATCTCTTCCTGTCTCTCGCTACTGCTGCAGCTTCTCCCCAACTGTTTTTCCATCTCTTCCTGTCTCTTGCTACTGTTGCAGCTTCTCCTGAACTGTTCTTCCATCTCTTTTGTCTCGTGCTACTGCTCCTCAACTGTTTTTCATCTCTTCCTGTCTTTTGCTACTGCTGCAGCTTCTCCTCAACTGTTCTTCCATCTCTTTTGTCTCTTGCTACTGTTGCAGCTTCTCTCCAAGTGTTCTTCTATCTCTTCCTGTCTTTTGCTGCAGCTGCTCCCCAACTGTTCTTCCATCTATTCGTGTTTCTTGCTACTGCCTCTCCTCAACTGTTCCAACCAAAACCATCCATCCTCTTCTTTACCACTCTTTTTGTTGTTTGAAATGTAACATGGCTGCATACATATTTTTTCCCAGTTTGTCAGGGATGCTTCACTTTTGGATGTATTATTTGTATATAACCATAGCATGATTTTAGAAGGAGAACATGAAATATGGAGGTTTGCGTGGGAAATTCCATCATCAGAATACCCTTGAATGTTATTCAAACTGAAATTCAAGTTGGTCAAATTTAAAAAAAGTATTCATTTTCGAAAAAGATCAGCTGTGAAGTCTTTTTTTTGCTTAAGAAATAACTGATTTTGTATAAGAAACATACCACAAGGCAGTTTGAGCTCTTTGTACTGAATGTTTCCCACAATACTTCATTCATCAACCAGAGTGGGACCAGCCCAAATTGAGGGACATATGTGCATTACCTGCATGAATTACTTGAAATGCATTGTTGTTATTTTTGTTATGAATATCATCTCTTGCATTTCTCCTTTGATATGTGGTACCCCATTTTATTCACCTCCTCTATTTCTCTCTCCCTCAGGAAATTGGCACAAGAGTGGTGGAGTTCTCCTTATGGGGTATGAGATGTACAGGTTGCTATGCAGTCGTAAATATGTCGGTGGAAGAACAGCCAAGAAAAAGACCAAGAAGGAGAAGGTCATTGACTTGGAACAAGAGGAGAGAAATGAGATAGGACTAGAAAGTGAGTTTCCAGAAACATATCAACATTTCTCTTTCAACTTTTTGATACTTTGTTGTGTAGTTACATGGGTAGTTATTCTTTGTTGATGTTATCGCAACATAAGACTCCTTCAGGGGTGCACTACAATGTTACAGCCTATGGAGGATGGTTTCAAAAAGGCATCTACTGAAAATTACTGCAAAATTTCATTAAAGGAACACATTTGAAAAAAGATCCATATTGACAATGATTTTTTTCATATAAATTTTGGGGTTAGGCAGGTCAATTTTTGGGTTAAGCAGGTCAATTTTTGGGTTAAGCAGGTCAATTTTTGGGGTAAGCAGGTCAAATTTTGGGTTAAGCAGGTCAATTTTTGGGTTAAGCAGATCACTTTTTGTAAAAACATCAATGTCATTTTGTTTCTAATAATATACATTTTTGATTTTCGTGTTTCATTTGGTGAAATTTTGCTGTAATTATCAGTGATGTCCAACTTCTGAAAACATCTTCCATAGGCTGTAACATTGTAGCACACCCATTAGTCTTCTGCTTCTGAGGTCTATAGGACTTGGCACTGAAAAGATCTTTTGTTAAACTACTTGAAGAAGTGTTCTGGTAGTAAAACATGTTTGTGTTTTAAATTTGAAAAAAAATTAACGTTATCTGGTTGTATGCTACATGAACATATCAGAATCATTTCACCAACATATGTACAACATCACTTTTTATAAATACAAAGATATTTGAAATTTGTGTATTTTGAATTTAGATATTGATGTTTATTGTCATTTTTATGAAACAGATATTATTTGGAAGACTAAATATTTCTAGATAATTAATTACATGTTAGATGAACATATCAGAATCATTTCTCCAACACTCATCACATATTGTAAATAGAAAAATACTATTTAAAGATCAAATTTACCTCTCTGGGCTTGATGATGAACAGCTTTTTTAACCAATCACTGGATGAATTTGTGGTCTGTCCTTCTTTACTCTATCTTAGGTGGATAACCCTATGTCCCACCTCCTCTGTAAACTTCCCCTTTCCCCCTCCTTTCCACTGCAGGAAAAATATTCTTTTCTTCTGTATACCCAGCCGTGTTGGCATCCCCGGAAATGACAGAGCTAATTCGGCCACTAAGCTTGCCCTCAACCTCCCCCTACCCCGTTTCTCAAACCCTTTCTGACATCAATCCGCTTATCGCCTCCCTTGTTTGTGACTGCTGACAAACCTCATGGGACTCACAAATTGACAACAAACTCCACAACATCCAGCCCACCATTCCAACCAAACCCACCACCCTTAACCTCTTCCATATTGACAACGTCCACATTACCCACCTTAGAATAGGTGAGACCCACCTCACTCACTCCCACCTCCTTACTGGCTACCCCCCACCCATCTGTAACAATTGTTATTGCCCCCTCACAGTCCACCACATCCTCCTTGCCTGCCCCTTGACAACCATCCCAGAGCTTCCTTCACCCCTCACAACTCCATAGCCGAGCTCTCTCAGAAAAACCCTTTGGATAAAATTATCTCCTTCCTTCATCGTGCCACTCTCTACAACTATATTTAGTCTTCCTCTCCCACCCCCTCTACCTACTTTTGCCTTTTTTTATCACCCCTGACTTCCTCTCTTGATCCCAGCTTCCTGGGTGTTTAGTCCCATACTTTTCTTAGACTCATATTTTTTTTTCTTCTTACCTCTGGAATGATCTAACCTCTCACGCACAATTTGACCCTCGCTGTCATGGTGCCATTAAGCCTTCATCAAACAAACAAACAACTAGTTAGTGGCGCGCGCTCTTGTAGTCAATGCAATTTACTGTACAAAACAAATTTCTGCACACACAGACTGAGTGACAGCAAAATGGTGGGAGAAAACAATTGCGCTTACGGGTCCATTGCAGGCTTTGTAAATCTGCTTGCTGTTACTTAAAACACTTAGCAAATTGAATTTTGTTTATTTCATTTGCTAAAAATCTTAAGATCCGGAGAAGTGCCATAAATGGACCAAACCTTGTGGCAGGCCTCGCGAACATCTAATTGTCTATGCATTGGTAACACAATTGCGGATTTGAGGTTTGTTTCCCCCCACTTAGTTACCGAGTTGCTATGGTGGGTGTGGCTTATTTCATAACCTAAAGACGTTAATTGAAATTTGGATAATTATTATTGTTTTATAAAACTATAGATGAATACTATAAGATGAAATTATATTCTCATGTGTTTTTTCTAGATATCCGAATGGCCATTTGCCGTCCAGGACCAGATTTGGTTGTGTGTGACGAGGGTCACAGGATCAAAAATAGCTTGGCAGGAATCTCAAAAGCTCTAAAAAACATAAAGACAAGGTATGTCATACATGACTGCTTTTATATCCTACAAATTTGTCACTTTATGTAAAGGTCATGTATTGATCCATTGATTTTCCTTAAATTCCATGGACAGGTAGAAAAGATTCGCTTCAACCACCGACCGAAAAGTGCATTAAATTCTTAGTTTAACCGTCTTCGAATTTTGAAAAAAAGTATGTGTAGTTTTCAAGTTATGAGTAATCAAAGTTAAAAATTTTGGTAATATATTCAAAAAATGTGATAAATGAACAGAAAAACCCCCCAAAATGCTTTTGTCTTTCTTTATATATCTTCCCGTATTTACAGACCTTAAAAATGTTCCTAATTCCATCTCCTCCAGTCGGGGTATAGTTAAGTTCAAATCTTTTTCATAAGAATCATCTTCCCCCTTTTATAGAGAAATGGTAGAGGGTTAGAGACTGTCCCATTCATACATCACAAGAGTAACACAAATTTGAATATTTGCACAAAAATCTTCAAAAAGCTGAAATGGCCAATTTTTGTTATTTTGCTTTCTTCATGTTTTTTAGTGGATTTTAAATCAATTTAGCTGATAGTGTTGCCTCTACCTGTCCGTATACCTTTAAGATCAATTTAGCTGATAGTGTTTCCTTTATCGCCCATATACCTTTAATATCAATTTAGCTGATAGTGTTGCCTCTACCTGTCTATATACCTTTAAGATCAATTTTAGCTGATAGTGTTGCCTCTACCTGCCCATATACCTTTAAGATCAATTTAGCTGATAGTGTTTCCTCTATCGCCCATATACCTTTAATATCAATTCAGCTGATAGTGTTGTCTCTACCTGCCTATATACCTTTAAGATCAATTTAGCTGATAGTGTTGCCTCTATCACCCATATACCTTTAATATCAATTTAGCTGATAGTGTTGCCTCTACCTGTCTATATACCTTTAAGATCAATTTAACTGACCTGTCTATATACCTTTAAGATCAATTTTAGCTGATAGTGTTGCCTCTACCTGCCCATATACCTTTAATATCAATTTAGCTGATAGTGTTGCCTCTACCTGTCTATATACCTTTAAGATCAATTTAACTGATAGTGTTGCCTCTACCTGCCCATATACCTTTAATATCAATTTAGCTGATAGTGTTGCCTCTACCTGTCTATATACCTTTTAGATCAATTTAGCTGATAGTGTTGCCTCTACCTGCCCATATACCTTTAAGATGAAACTTATGCATAATTTGATCAACTGATTTAAACTAAACCAAGAGGTGCTTGATTTAGATTACATATCATCCTTTCGTTATTCATTGGTACAAAGCTGGAAAAAATCTTCGGTTTCAGTAGTTATAATCACGGGAAAATCAGGAATTCGCTGGAAGAGAAGAAATCATTAAAATATTTTTCTTTTTTAGATTTCTTGAGTATATGTGGTAAATATGTGCTCAAAAATGTCCCCCATGTAATTTTGCAATGAAAAGTACATTAATCGCGAAAGAGGGAAATATATAAAGATGTATTCACTACAGTAATATTCTTTCTGTCGCAATTTTTTCATGGGATTATTTTTGACACCTTTATTCAGAACTAGGAAAATTTTACAACTAATTCCAACTCCGCATTTGCTTTTGTTATTTTTGTTCCTATCTTTGTTAATCTGTCTATATTTTGTGAGTGCACAGACAATATTGGATGCCCCTCAACCCGAGGGGTATTCACCTCAGATCATTTATTGATGCTCTAACGCCATCGGCCCTTGTCACATTTACAAAATCGTATAGATGTCTTCAAGGCGCACATGTTTTTAAAGTGAAGAGAGGTTAAGTAACATTAAAAATATGTATGTGTGCTTATAAAATTTGCCTGTATGATTCTCAAAGTGAATAATCCATTGCTTTCTATATTTTAGGCGGAGAGTGGTTCTTACAGGGTACCCTTTGCAGAACAATCTGATGGAGTATTGGTGTATGGTGGACTTTGTGCGACCAAATTACCTGGGTACCAAGCATGAGTTCTCCAACTTATTTGAAAGACCCATTCAGAATGGACAGTGCGTTGACAGTACTCCAAAGGTAAGACAGTAGGTAGTATAGATCTTTTTCAAATCTGAATCCAGCAATTTCCTGGGGAAATCCAGCAATTTCCTGAGGGAATTCAGCAATTTTCTGGGTAAATTCAGCAATATTCTGGGGAAATCTTATTTACTGTGGGATTCTTTGACATCTCCACAGCTCACGCATGGTATGAAGAAAGAGCCTTTAAATGTTTATCATACATGCATTATACATGAAGGTAATGTGCGCATGCATTGTTGTTAAAAAAAAAATCCTGCAATAACTAAAGCTGATTGGTTGGGTAAAAAAGAGAATATTCCTGAATAGCTGAATTTTGTTTATTCTTTTTAAAAACTCTTAAAGATCCGGAGAAGTGTCATAAATGGACCAAAGCTTGTGGCAGACCTTGCGAACATCTAAATGTCAATGCATTGAGAATGCACGATTGCGGATTTAAGGATTGTTACTCCCACCACGTTGCTATGGTGGGTGTGGCCTATATCGTAACTCAGAGATTCGTTAAATAATATGTTCAGCAGCATCTTTTTGATCGTCAGCTACTTTAGTAGAGCAATCAGTTTTGAGCAATCATTTTTATCCAAAATGGTTTGTTTTAATGTCACAAAATGTTATAAATATACATTGTGCAATTTATTGTACAAATTAAGTAATAAATATCAACCATTTGTTGCAAGGAAAACTGATTAGAATAGGAAAGACTCAAGTTATACCTGATGAAATTCCTGTTGTATAATTAAAGATTAATGTTGAGGTGAAGTGTTTATATGCATGTTTAATGCACGGGGCAAAGGATTTTGGACTGATTTTAGTTTTGAATGCATAAAAAAAATATGAAAAAATAATAAAGAACGAGAAAAGTTTACATAAATTTTATCGCTTTTTTAAGAAATGCACCTGTTGTAAACATGGACTAAACCAAGTACTGAACGTCATGCGTTACAGGAATTTAATGCATGGGTCATGACAATGCAAAGACTCCATAGAAATTTTATAATGTTGTATAATTAGATAGAAATTTATAATTGGTTAATTAAAACTATTTTCCCCTTCACTTTTCTTCATAACTAAACCCTTACTCTACCAACACTTTTTTGAAAATGCACTTGGGAGGCGGGGACAGATGGGGCACCCAAAACGGGATAATATTGCCGCATGGTAGAGTACAGGCTGATCTCGTTCCGCTTCAGTGACCCAGTGGGCCGCCCACCGGGACCATGCTGCATATATCTTTGAGTTGACACACTTGTTGCGGGTTAATTAACCCTTACTCTAGCAGCACTTTTTTCAAATGCGCTTGGGAGGCGGAGTTAAAGACAGGGCACCCAAAACTGTGATAATATCGCCGCATGGTAGAGTAAGGGTTAATCACAGGCTAATTATTGAAGGGTCCTCTTGTGTTCCGAGCATCAAAGTCAGGCTCGTTCCACTTCAGTGACCCGGTGGGCCACCCACCAAGTTCATGTTGCATATATTTTCTAGTTGGCACACTTGTCGCGGGTTGATTAACCCTTACTCTAGCAGCACTTTTTTAAATGCGCTTGGGAGGCGGGGTCAAAGATGGGGAACCCAAAACAGCGATAATATTTCTATGTGGTAGAGTAAGGGTTAATGGGCAAAAAGATAAAATTCCTTTAAAGTTTCCATTTTGAATATTTAAATGAAATGTCATGATATTCATGTTTTGTAATGACGATGCTTTTTGTCATTATTTTGATTAAGTGTATGTCTCTCCTTCAACGGATATCCTGGTAAAATATTGTTATGTGTAGCATTGCTGCCCTTTATATACAATACAATTGAATTTATACAGTGCTCTAGGCCATCCGGCTTTTGTCACAAACATAAACGATAAATCAAATGGTACATGAACATTTCTGAGTAAAATAATGAAGATAGACTTAGGAAGACGAGATGTCACGATTGATATTAACTTTCTATGCCCTTTCTATTCATGAATAAGGTCTATCACTTAAAGGATAATTTTGGCTTATTATTGATTCCTCAAAGTTGTATGATGTCATCAATAGTTTGCACTTTAAACAAACGAGTTAAAAGGTTATTGTGTTTATATGGAGATAAATGGGAGGTGGAGTTGATAGGCTTATTTAGGTGGTCAGAATTGTCCATCGAGTAGGATTGAGGATCAGGGCCATAATTTTATGGGGAATTGTCCCTGAAAGGAGAGGGGGGAAATGTGCCTCCCCACTTTTTAGAAATATTGATAAAATTCAGTACATTTTGGGGAAAATTTGCCTCATTTTGTATTACGTTTTGGACTTCCTGGGACTCTAAAGGGTTAAGGAAAACAATTGTCACATGCACCAAACCCAAATGATACCAAATTTTTAAACTTAGACATCTCCTTAATGGTATAAGATTTTTGAATGCTTTCTTCACTATTTTGTTTCTTTTGAAGTCCTCTTTGATATAAGATAAACTTGTTTGACCACTGAACTAATCCTTTAAATGATTTAGATTGTCTTTTTTCACCATTTTGTTCCTTTGAGAGAGAGAGTTGAACACACAATTACAATGACGGGGTCGTCGCCTGCGTATTCGGTTATAATAGTACACATGCTATCACGAAACGTTTAATACGACCCGGACGAGAACACAGGTACGATGTACGGACAGACGTAACATCGACAACCAAGTCAATGTCCACGGCCTTTGATAACCAGTTGTGGTGCACTGGCGTGTCTACCCACCCCAGGCTTGAACCCGGGGCCTCGTGGTCTGTAGACAGGTATGATAACCGCTACACCACAGTAGGTAGATTTATCGCCCTGTATCTTATAATATGAACATGCTTGACCACTAAGTTTTTCCTTTAAAGATATTTTTCAGACATCTATTAGACATTCTTCAAGAAAAACAACCTCAAACCCTTAAATTCCTACAATTCTCTAAGAAGGTAACCCCCCTTTTTCTTTTTGAAATCAGGATGTAAAGCTCATGAAATATCGTGCCCATGTGCTACACAACCGATTGGAAGGGTTCGTCCAGCGTAGAGGTTTCAAGGTGCTCTGGACCAGTCTCCCACCCAAGGAGGAGCATGTTATTCTGGTGCGCATGACGTCGTTTCAGCGAGGGTTGTACTGTAAGTTCATGCAGTGCTTCAAAGACGCAGGGGCAGGAGGGTGGTGTAGCACCAACCCTCTGAAGGCATTTGCTGTTGGTTGTAAGGTGAGCTGAATATTATCACTGTGATTATATGTGAAGAAGGAAAAAATGAAAAACGTTTTTGTGCTATAAAATGGCAGAATATGTTTATGTTTTATACCTAGCAGCCCATAGTAGGATTTTGATCTTGTTGCTTATTACATTATTGTTGATTAAAATATGACTTGAATGAATGCTGATTGTTAACCCTTTTCAGACCATTTGGAAAGGTGACCTGTGCTTCACTAAATTTCATTCCGACAAGGGTTGAAAATTGGGACCTGCACATTTTCTTTTTTTGTCCAACAAGGTATAATAATTAATGAATATTCTTTTTTTATGGGGAAATAAATATCTCAGTGCTAAAGCATGGACATTCATGATTAAGTTTCACTCAAGTACGTGACCATATAAAAAGAAAAGTGATTATCTATAATGAGAATTGAATATTCTTAAATAACCGGTGATTATTGATTAAGTAGTGAGAAGTGAACTAATTGGGCAAGGTTTTGAGATTTTATTAACATAAATGGCCTATTGAAGAGATGGTTATGTACTAGAGCACAGAGCTTTACCCGCAAAATCATAGGCATTTACAGGATTAGTTCAGTGGTCAAGCAAGTTTATCTTATATGAAAGAAGACTTTGAAAGAAACAAAATAGTGAAAAAACATTTAAAAATCTTATTCCCTTAAGGAAATATTGAAGTTTAAATCCTGTGGTATCTGTGTAGAAATGACTGGTGCTAGTAAGATTACTATGAAATGTTGGCAGCCTCACATTCTTAACTATTGTAATGTATTATTATTGATGGATTTTTTTTTTTATTTATGTATTTCACTTTTTTTTCTATTCCAGTAGTTTTCCCTCAAATTTTCTTCAGGTGGTAAATTATAATTATCCTTGCAATATTCTATTTTATTAATTTCCTGGCATGTCAAATGCTTTTAAGCCACAAAATCGAAGGAAAAATTATGATCGAATGCATAAGCAATTTGAGGAATCTGAGGCAGTGATATCACAACTAGTCTGATTTCAGTCGTTTCTACACAATTGATACCAAACTTTAAACTTGAATACCTCCTTAATGGAATAAATTTTTGGATGCTTTCTTCACCATTTTGTTTCTTTTGAAGTCCTCTTTGATGTAAGATGGTCATGCGTGACCCCTGAACTAATTCATTAAGTATTACAAACAATAATAACAATAATTTGAAAACAAATTGATAGTGACAGGTCAATTTTTTTGTAATCATGAAAGTGAATGAAAGGTGACGAATCTACTTTTCTTCAATTAATTTGCTTCTGTAGATTTGGAATCATCCAGATATACTTCACACCGTCTTGCAGCAGAGAGAAGAATTAGATGCAGTGGACCGAGATTTGGACATACCTGAAATAGCCTCAAAGTAAGTGGTTTGTTTACAGATGGATGGCAGCACTTATTTCAAATACTGGCGCTGTTTGATGCAGATTTGCAGGATTGATTATTAAAGTCAGTAATGTGATAATGCAACATTAGCAAGGGTGTGTTTAGCTTCTTTTTCTCTTTTGGAGAAAGGGAGGGGGGGGGGAGGGACTTAAGCTCTCTAAAAACACATCTTACTTAGTAAGACCTTCACCTCCAGATCGTGGTCCAAAATTGAATATTGTTGATCGAAAATTGAATGAATATTTTTGGTCCAAATTACAGAATTTTGGTCCCAAGTTTTTTTTTTGTTTAGACCAAAATTGTTTTTCTGTCTATAATTGGAGAACTTTCATCCAAAAATTGGATAATTTAGGTCCAAAATTGGTGATTTTTGGTCCAAAATTGTAAAAAAGTTTTTTAATTTTTTTATTTCTTGAAGTAACTGCAAAGTTTCCAAAATTTACGATAATTCATTTGATACATGTAAAAAATGGAATTATTTCTGCTTTCTGTGATTCCCTTAATATTTCAATAAAATATATTTTTAGGCTGTGACAAAATTCAAGGGTCTATGACATTTTTAAGGTAGGCTAAGCCCCCAATAGCCCACCCTTAAGCCACTGACCATGAGCTCGGTTGAAGAGGCTATTGACACGTTATTTTTATTAGCTTAAGATTGGATGGCTATTAAAGGTATCTTAATGGTGTTAGTATGTATTCCTCTGTGTTTTGTATTGCTTGTACTGATGATGGTATTCTTTTGAATTAGTTCAATCTTTTCCAAGTTGGCAAAGTGGTCAGAAAGACCATTACTTTTCTAGGAAGTGGATGATTAGAATATCTGACTTCTGCGGAATGGGACACCAATCCATCACTTGCTAGTATAGCTGGTACTAAAACCAATAGCAGGAGTGTCACATTTAGATATCTAGCTCAAGGACACATTGTATAGCTTTTGGCAAGAAATCAAATGCTCACTTTTTGTGAAGACTCACTCAACCATTGCTTTTAATATGTTTATAAGGTAGCCGCTACTAAGCTTGGGCGATATTGATCATTATACTAAATATGTACATGAATCTTTAAATAAACATCCATAATGCTTTAAAAATATAAGTTTACATGCTTTCTGTCCTATTTGGTCCTTGGAATATTGGATTATATGTATATCTCCTAAGCCTTAACACGATATGGAGGGCCATATCGATATATATCAATAAAATTGATATATCGATATGACCCTTGAACTCAATATCGGCCATATTGATATTGGTCAATATTGCAATATCAATATATCGCCCAAGCTTAGCTGCTACTGCTAGTTATTGCAGGAAATGTGTTTCAGTTTTTTTTGCATAGCATCCCACATGTGTGTTCCTTCAATGATACTAATTTGTTTGTTCTTAAATATCAGAGATTGCTGTAGCTTAGCAGTGAAAGCTCCCAGCTTGTTCTGCAGGCATCCAGGAGTTTGATTCCTAGTTGGTCTCAAACCAGTGTTCCACAACTGGTCAATGAGATGGCCATGGATGTCTTGACATTGACATTGAGTAGGAAGTTTATCATGACATTAAACCTCGAATCCAATCAAGTTTTGTTGTGGTTTTTTTAGACTAAAATGTATTCTTTTCCATCATCAGGTCAAGCAAAAACAAAAATAAAAACAAGAAGGTAGAGCCATTAGTTCCAGAGATGCCCGGTAGTTCCCTTCCAGCAAAACCAAATATGATGAAAGACATGATGGATGCACCCTTTGGGAACATGTCTTACCAAGAGAAAGTCAGCCAAATCTTGTCTTTTGAATGGGTGAGTAATTTGTGATGAGCCACGGATGCATCTTTTATGTAGAATACCATCTTTCTTTAAAGGATTATTCCCATGTTTTTCCGTAACCTTTCATAAGAAAGAGAAATTTGTTTAAAACAATTTAGTACCCCACTTCAATAACTTTAGGAAAATTGAAATACATAAACATTTGCAATGGAATTGTCTCTATGACTTTATCAAACACGAATTCATCATATTGTACAAAAACTTGAAAATGCTATTGGGATATCAACCCAATTTTTGTACCAAATTATCTCTACAAGTATGCCTTTAAGATAAAAAATTTCACAAAAACCATTGAATATTTCAAAAAACTATGGGAATATTACAAAAAACCATGGGAATATTACAAAAAACCATGGAATATTACAAAAAACCAAAAACCATGAGAATATTACAAAAAATCATGGAATATTACAAAAAACCATGGAATATTCCCAAAAACCATGGGAATATTCCAAAAAAATAATGGGAATATGACAAAAAAACATGGGGATATGACAAAAAAAAAAAACATGGACTATTACAAAAAAGCATGAGAATATTACAAAAAACCATGGGAATATTACAAAACAACCATGGAATGTTACAAAAAAACATGGGAATGTTACAAAAAACCATGGGAATGTTACAAAAAACCATGGGAATATTACAAAAAACCATGGGAATGTTACAAAAACATGGGAATGTTACAAAAAACCAATGAAATAGTACAAAAAACCATGGGAATATTGCAAAAAAACCATGGAATGTTCTAAAAAACAATGGGAATGTTACAAAAAAACCATGGGAATATTACAAAAAACCATGGAATACTACAAAAAAACCATTGGAATATTCCTTTAAGTTTTATGATCACGTAGGGGCAACATTTGCTACATAACATTAAAATCTATAACAAATCATCAGAACAGCAAAACATTTCATCAACATTGGTTTACATTGACCATTTACAGCATCTTTTAAAATCAGGCAAGCTGTTAAAGTGGTGCAAGCTATTCTGACCAGAAATTGCTTACCATACCCCAAATCAAATTCTAACATTGTTCCCATTTCCATTATTTTCAGTGACTAAGATTTTCGAAAGAAGTTTTAAGAAGTAGATAAAGATTTTAGCTGTTCACTCAGTCATCCAGCACAATTTTTTCTTAAATCAAAAACTGATCAAAATTTAATCAGCTATAACTTACTGCAAGTACTTTTTCCAAAATTAAAAAGTCTGACATGGTTAGATTGTAATGCTTTTTAAAACAATATAGAAATTGTCGATAGACCTTTGATTATGATTTAAAGTTTTAACCTAAATCCATCTGAGCCATGAGGCCCATAGGTGCTTAAGGTGCCTATAGACCCATAGGAGCCATTAGGTGCTTATCCCCAAATTCCATGGCTCAAGAAGATGAGAGCACTTGGCTCCCCCTGGATGGGACGCCAGTCCATCGCAGGTTAACTCCCCAGATATGCTGGTACTCATTTAATAGCTGAGTGGACTGAAGCAAGTAGAGTAAAGTGTCTTGCTCAGGGACACAATGCAGCGCTCGCGGTGGGAATCGAACCCGGTACCTTTCGTATACGAGCAAGACTCCTTAACCACTGAGCCACTGCACCTCCTTTGATCAGAAAATGAAACCGGTTGCATCTTTCTTGGTTCTTGGTATTTATAGTTCATAAGATGGAAACAAAAGAGCAAAAAATGAGGGAAGGTCATTTACCTGTTTTTCTGGAAATGTATAAAAGCCATAGAAGCTTATATGGAAAGAAAGAGTTTTTGAGCACACTACAATCCTGGACAAAAGTATTTGACACTTTTTTCTTCACCCGTTTCACCTTATTTCAATGTTGGAAGTGAATGTTAAAAGTTGCAGGTGTAAGTCTTGTCCCAACATTGAAACGGGGTGTGAGGGTAAAAGGGGTCAAGATTCGGTCAAGGATTGTAGGCATATAAATAGTATGATAGTTGTGAACATATAAGTTTGTATTCAATTAACATATTTCTCTGCAGATATAATCATAATAATGATATTACAAATGATTTATAATGCGCACATATCCACTCTAAAGAGCGCTCAAGGCGCAAGTAAGATAAAACAAACAAACAAATAAACAAGAAAAGCACAAAAAACCTTTCCAGAATCATTAAAAGCAGAATTCATGAGGTGAGTCTTAAGTTTCTTTTAGAAAACGTTTAAATGTATGGCCTGTCTAATTTCAATGGGTAAACTGTTCCAAGTATGTGGTGCAGCAAATGCAAAGGACTTCTCCCCCTACTTCCGATTTACCTTATATTCCTTGAAAAGGGACAAATTACTGGACCTAAGATTACGAGATGGATTATACATGAAAATTAAATCAGCAATGTAAGTATATATTAACCTTCACGGATAAACAGATATAACTTTAATGATATTGAAATTCCTCGTTAATGTTGGTAATTTTCTAGTGAATTATTAAAGGCTAATGCTGCCTTACCTTACTGAACAGCAATATTTGAGTTTGAATACCACTCTTTAATTGATTGATTTATCAGGCAAGAGAAATCATGAAGAATTACAGGGCCAACGTACTATCTAACGGAGGCAAGATGGTCCTGCTCTTCAACATTATCGAGGAATCCATCAAGCTAGGTGATAAGCTCCTCGTCTTCAGCCAGTCTCTCATGACCCTTTCGCTCATCGAGAAGTTTCTCTCTATGCAGAAGATTCCAGACCCCCCCAACAAACCAGCCAACATGTGCATGGATTGGATACGGAATAAGACCTACTTTAGTAAGAGATTATTTTTTCTTTCTTCAAAGAAGACTTAACTTTATCTTCATTTAAAATAATGGAAATAATTATTTTAAATCATCTGAAGAAATTTCACATCCACCTCATTCAAAGCATTTTAGTATATAATATTTAATCAATCAAAACATTAATTATGTCAATATAAACTTGTCATACATCTAGTACATATTGGAATATTAATGTATTTATTTATAATCTATTTCAAATTTTCTAACTTCTAAGAAATAATTTTTCCTTGCATGGGTCTATGAAATTTTATTTGTATATGATATTAATGATTCAAGAACTTGGCACTTCATGTCAAAGCATTTCGGAGAAACAAAAATTTAAAGAGAATTCTAAAGAAATACATTATGTGTGCTAGCACATATGGCAAAGATTTCAACACAAAACTAGACTAAATGGCAGCGTCCATGTTACAACTTCAAACTTGGGTAACTTGAGAATGGAACAAGATTTTGTGATGGGGTTTTTGGTAGTTGGCTTATTTTTCAATTATGTATTATATATTATTGTAGAATATTTGACTTTGTCTCTTTTATTAAGTGTTAGGAAAATGAGGATGAAGGCACCAACCTTTTACTGTATACTTTCCAACTTGAGTTATTTTTACACAAATGAGACAGAACTCTAACATGGAATAGGCCCTTAAAGGATTAGTTCTGGGGTCAAGCATGTCCATTTTATATGAAGGAGGACTTCAAAAAAACAAAATGGTGAAGAGGCATTCAAAAATTTAATTCCGCTATTCAAGTTTAAGCTCTGTCTTATCTTTGTAGAAATAACTGGTGTAGTAAGTCTACTATAGAAAGTTGGCGTCTTCATCCTCACATGCCTAATAGTTGTTAATGTATTTTAAAGAAAGTTTATTGAATTTTTTTCACCATTTAAATTATGTTCCCTCAAACGTTTTTCAGGTGGTATATTATAAATACGCTTCCATGATTCAGATTTACTACTTTTTAAGCCACAAAATTGCAGGACAAAATATGATAGAATGCACAAAAACTGCGGAATCAAGTAGTCTGATTTCAGTTGTTTTTACACAAACGACACCAAACTTTAAACTTATATATCTCCTTAACGGAACAAGATTTTTGAATGTTTCTTCTCTATTTTGTATCTTTTGAAGTTCTGTTACATATAAGATAGACTTACTTGACCCCTGAACTTATCCTGTAATGGAATAAAGTATTTAAACAGTTTCTTCACCATTTTGTATCTTTTAATGTCCTCTTTCATATAAGATAAACTTGTCGTGCCAGTGAACTAATCTCCTGTAATATAATTGGGCTTGAGAAATTTATTGTTTGGGTGATTTTTTTACAAAGAGTCCGAAATTTATATAGCATTCTGCAAACCATTCCACAATGTTTTAATAGACTTTTCAAACCAAGTTTAGCCGATTTCTTCAGTACTTTGACCAATCAAATGCTGGGGAACTTTTCCTTACTTTCCCAACCAATCAGGTGCAGGTTAGAGGAAAAAATTTAAGCAGCAATACGCACGTATTTCCTTCATGTATAATGCACGTCTAATAATGCACGTCTAATACATGCGCTTGAAAACAGTTTTTCATACGCTTAGTCCCATACCGTGTGTGAATTGTGCAGACGCCAAGATTCCTCCAGTATTTTATTGGTCAATAAGATTCCTCCAGTATATGACTGGTCCAGTATGGATAAGTGAATCTCGGCCATGTGACATTGTTTAAATTAGTTATCCGAAAATTGCCGATTCAGATTTCAAAAGGTCTATAGGATGTTGAAGGAGGAGCTTATTTTTCTACTATTTATTTTGAATTTTAATGTCATCTGGGCATGTCTATCTATTGATTTCATCAAACGTACCATCAAGTTTACAAACTGTTGTGGAAGACAATTTAATCAAGTTTGCCACATGTAATGAAAGAGGTCATTATTGATTATCTGGTTCCCATTCTATTGCCGATCTTTTGGTTGATTTTAAAGGATTACTTCATTGGTCAAGCATGTCCATTTGATATTAACGAGGACTTCAAAAGAAACAAAATAGTGAAGTAAGCATTCAAAAATCTTATTACATTAATGGATTAGTTCAGTGGTCGAGCATGTCCATCTTATATGAAAGAGGACTTCAAAAGGGTCCATCTTATATAAAAGAGGACTTCAAAAGAAACAAAATATTGAAGAAAACGTTCAAAAATCTTATTCAGTTAATGGATTAATTCAGTGGTCAAGCATGTCCATCTTATATGAAAGAGGACTTCAAAAGAAACAAAATAATGAAGAAAGCATTCAAAAATCTTATTCTATTAAGGAAATATTCAAGTTGAAAGCTCTGTTTTATCTGTACTGGTGTCTTCATCCTCACATTCTTAACACTTAATAATGTAATTTAAAGAAAGTTTATTAATGTTTTTCAGTAGTTAAATTGTTTCTCCTCAAATTTTCTTCAAGTGGTATATTTTAAATACCCTTCCTAGATTCAGTTTACTACTTTTTTAACATATCCCATGGATTTTAAAACACTAAATCTTAGGATAATGTATGATAAAATACATAAAGACTTGAGGATTCTGAGGCTATGACATCACGGCTAGTCTGATTTCAGCCGTTTCTACACAAATGATAACAACCTTTAAACTTAGATTTTTGAAATGCTTTCTTCATTAGTCTTTTTTTTTTTTGTACCCTTTCATATAAGATAGACTTGTTTAATCCCTAAACTAATCCTTTAATCTTGATACGCAATGCTGAGATTTCCTTATTGATACAAATCATATTTCAAAGGAAAGGCATCCCATAAATAAGTTCAGAGGTGAACGCTGCTGTGCTGTAGACGTCACTTCCGGTTTTCAATTATTGATCGCGAGAAAGCTGTGATGATATTGATAACACATGTTACTCTCTATGTACGGTTCAGTGGATGTGTCTTAATAACATCACATATTTCTCGTAATCAATAGACAAAATTGATAACCGGAAGTGACGTTACCATCACGACGGCATTCACCTCTGAATGTATTTGTGAGACGATACATTTCCTTATACGATTATTTAACAACTTTGAAATGATTTCATTTAAAATGAAAAGTAATATGATCAAAATGAATAATTGCAAAGTACATGTACATTGTGCCATGTATTTTTACATAGACAAACAATTGCTCAGGACACAAGCTATGGATATGAATGTAAACCGTATCTGTACTATTTATTTACGTTTAATTGTCCAGGATTAGATGGCAGCACAGCAGTTTCAGATCGGGAGAAGATGATCAACCAGTTTAATGAAAAGACTAACGATTCTGTGTGGCTCTTCTTGTTATCTACAAGGTACAATAAATTTCCTAATTTTTCAGAAAATCACAGAATATACAGTCCGGTTATACTCCCAATCAGGAGACCTCAGAGTTCGCCCATTCGGGAATTTAGGAGATTAGGACATGCACAGTACGAGTCTATTCAATAACGAAGCTTCGCAGTAGTCTTTGGTGTAGTCGCTTTATGTGTGATCTATTTCTTAACACACTGTTTTGTTAGAATAAAATGATAATACAAAAGTTTGATGTGACTCTTTTAAAATTTATTACAATGTAAGTCAAAAATAATTGCCGAACAAAACTTCTTTTTTTTAGATTCAGAAAATCATCTTAAAGCGTGACTGCCAAACGGTAATACATAATAAGAAGTCATCTCGTTTCTTCAAATTTTTTGAAAATTTCACAGTAAATTATAAAAGCACACAGTGAAAAGATAATTCATATGCCATTACTTCATATCGTGAAGAAAAATTTGAACCCTTCACAGCGGTCGAGTTCCCTGTGCTCGAAATTTGTCTGATTCTTATATGATTACATACAAAATTTGAATTTGGATAGATGCATTGTGGGATACTTCTGTAAAGTATCACCTGGTTGGGTGACCAAAACTTCTCCCAATCGGGATTACAAGCCATACTGATATATGTGTTTCTATGAAAGTCTTTGAACATGTAGGAGAAATCTGTACTTCGTTAGCATACAGTCTGAATTTCAGCCACTAAGCTTGCCCTCAACCTCCCCCGACCCCCTTTCCTAAAACCTTTTCTGACATCAAACCACTTATCGCTTACCTTGTTCGTGACCGCTGGCAAACCTCATGGGACTCAATCACATCCAGCCCACCATTCTGACCAAACCCACCATCCAGACAAAACCCACCATCTACAATCTCTCCCGTATCGACAACGTCCACATTACCTGCCTTAAAATAGGTCACACCCACCTCACTCACTCCCACCTCCTTACTGGCTTCCCCACCTCTCTGCAACAATTGCCATTGCCCCCTCACAGTCCACCAGTCCTCCTTGCCTGCCCCTGTACAACCTCCCCAGAGCTTCCCTCACCCCTCACAACTCCATAGCCTAGCTCTTCCAGAAAAAAACCTTGGATCAAATTATCTCCTTCGTCATGCCATTTTTTTTCCATTTCAAATACTTTTTTCCAGCCAAACAATTACAATTTAAATATGTACATCAAGTGAAATAAGATTATATAATGAAAAATCTTAAGAGATGTTTTGAGAGTAATTCTGTAAGAACAGGCAAAGGCGTTTAAACAGAAAATACACCTAATTTTTATTTATTTTTTTCATTTTAAGTACTTTCTTCCAGCCAAACAATTACAATTTAAATATGTACATCAAGTGAAATAAGATTATATACATATTGATCAATTTGAAATAAAGTTGTATGATCGAGTAACATGATTTAACAAATATAAACAGAGTGTCTTGTAGAGATTTTCCAAAAGTTATCTACAATATGTGGTTCCAAAACCACTTTATCATACAATAGCACTTCCAAGACAAGTAACACAATAAAGCCAGTGCATAATACAGCCATTTCAGTATTGAAGTGGTGATTTCAATGATGTAATTATTCATTAAAGGATTAGTTCAGGTGTCAAGCAAGTCTGTATTATATGAAAGAGGACTTTAAAAGAAACAATATGGTGCAGAAAGCATTCAAAAATCTTATTCTGTTAAGGGTCTGTTCAGGGTCAAGCAAGTCTATTTTATATGAAAGAGGACTTCAAAAGGAACAAAAAAATCTTATTCTAGTTCTAGGAAATATAATTAAGATAGGAAAAAAGTTAAATAAGTTTTCCTTAAAATACATGAACAATTGTTGCAAATGTGAGGATGAGGATACCAACTTTTCATAGTCAACTTACTACACCATTCATTTATACATAGATAAGACAAGTTTAAACTTGAATATCTGATTAATGGAATTGATTTTTGAATGCTTTCTTTACCATTTTTTTTTTTTGAAGTCCTCTTTCATATAAGATAAACTTGCTTACCCCTAAACCAATCCTTTAAATTGCAATTTGATGGAACTACTGGTTGCCTGATTAAGGTGTTGTCATTGCATCTGCCTTTTTCGTCACAAACTTAAACATTTGTTTTCAACTCATGTATGTATATCTGTCATTAATCAAATTTGTTTTTCCCTCTTCCAAGGGCTGGATGTCTAGGTGTTAATCTTATAGGTGCGAATCGTGTGGTGGTACTAGATGCGTCGTGGAACCCTTGCCATGATGCGCAGGCAGTGTGCCGTGTCTACAGGTATGGGCAGACAAAGAAGTGTCACGTCTACAGGTTCGTGACTGACAATACTTTGGAGAAGAAGATCTATGATCGACAGATCTCCAAGAAGGGCATGGCAGGTAATGCAAAAGCATGATGTGTTAGTTTTTCTGTGAATATTATAGACAACAAAAGAACACAACACCTCTTGGAGACAAAAATGTTTTAGTAAAAGTAGATGGAAAGGTTTGAAATTTATCGGAAATCATGAGAACAATAAAAAGTACCATCAAAATTTGTTTTACAAAAGTTACTGTTTTATAGCTTTTTCCATATTCAGGACTTAAATGCCCAAGAAAATATGGAAGTTAACGATTTCATAAATTGAAAACTCTATTTTCTCATCCTCTGTTTATTTCTGTTTATTTTCGTTTGTTGACAGTAGTTTTGATGGAAAGCATCTGATTACGATTTCTTTCCCAAAAATTTCAATCAATTTTGTACTAGAAAGGATGTTATTAGTCATCAAGGGCTGAGTTGTAAAAGAAAACATGAAGTTTTACTTTTCGTGCATCTCTTGAAAAGTTTTGATTACACACATCTCAAAACTAAATCAAGTTTGGGAAAACAAATGGTAGACTTCTCTGAATTCAATATTCACTCTATTAAGCATTTAAAGAGGGAATCTTGTGTTGGGAAAAATGCTTGACACACCACTGGTAGTTGTGCTGCATGCTAGTAACATCACTTCCTTGGCGCTTATATTGTCAGCATGTGTGCAAATATTTATACCAATTAATAGCGTTCAATTGTATTACATATTTATGTTCCAGTTAACACAGTAACTGACTTTTCACAAACACATTTTTAGGTGTGAATAGCGCTGTAAAAAAACAGTTTCCTTTGAAACCTCACTGAGATTTGACATAGTTCATTAGAGTTGTCTAACTGAAGCCAACTAAAGCTAATTATCTGTGGTCAGGTAGAAACAATTTGAGCTTAATTGGAAGAAAATATGCTATAGACCATGAAAATATGCTACAAACCATGAAAATAGGCTACAAACCCTGAAAATAGGTTACACACCTTGAAAATAGGCTACAAACCCTGAAAATAGGCTGCAAACCCTGAAAATAGGCTGCAAACCCTGAAAATAGGCTACAGACCCTGGAAATAGGCTACAGACCATGAAAATAGGCTACAGACCATGAAAATAAGCTACAGACCATGAAGATGTGCTACAAGACCATTACAAGCCATGAAGATGTGCTACAAGACCATGAAGATGTGCTACAAGCCATGGAGAAGTGCTACAAGCCATGAAGATGTGCTACAAGCCATGAAGATGTACTCCAAGCCATGAAGATGTGCTACAACCTATGGAGACGTGCTACAAGCCATGAAGATGTGCTACAAGCCATGAAGATGTGCTACAAGCCATGAAGATGTGCTACAAGCCATGAAGATGTGCTACAAGCCATGAAGATGTGCTACCAGCCATGAAGATGTGCTACAAGCCATGAAGATGTGCTACAAGCCATGAAGATGTGCTACAAGCCATGAACATTGCAAAAATATCAGTCAGTTAAAAATTGACCATATTACAGCATTTTGAATTTGAGAGCCTTGTTATCATAATTTATGCAAATTTTATTGTAATTTGTGACATTACAACAAGAAAACCTATGAATTTCCTTGTTAAGATATTGTTTTTTAATTCTTTACCACCATTCTTTAAATGGGCACAGGTGAATATGCACAAATGAACGTAAACTTCCATCATACCCTCTATCCAAATTTAGCAAGAGAAAAAATGTCTACTGATCTACAGTGACTAAAATTTAGGACAGTATTTTAAAGAATTACATTAAAGAATTTGAGCAAAGAGTTTGAGCTGTTTTGAGCAAAGAGTTTGAGCTGTTTCATACATGTCAAGTTTTGTATTCATGAAAAATTCTTCATACTCTGATTAGTCATGAGTTGGGAAAATACAGGTGCTCCTGTCATAATTAAAAATACCCTGTTCAGAAATAAAAGCTCTATTAATCATATACCTTTAACGAACAAAGCTTACTGAAGTGACATCACTCACCAATGCAGTCACACCCAGAGTGGAGTGACTTATGATGCAAGCATGTTACAGGGGGGTTTGGATAAAGATGCAGGTGATGATGTCATAGCTTATGTTTGTGTTTTGTAGATCGAGTCGTTGATGAACTGAATCCAGAGATGAACCTGACAAAGAAGGAAGTGGAATCGCTTTTAGAGTTTGATGAGTCGGACATGCCGTATGAAGATTTTGGCCACTTGGAGAACAAATATAGCGATCATATTTTACGAACGATTGTGGCAGAACATAGTAAAATGATCTGTAAGGTGAGTTTTTGTTGATAGGAAAGAGTAATGGTGATTGATTAATTAAGCATCAAAGGAAGAATAGTTGATGGTGTTTTCTCCTCCCCCTTTTATGACTATAAAGGTTGAAAGGATTATTTGAGACTGGCTATTCTTGTATGATGCAGGACAAACAGAACTAAGATGAAATACTGTGAATTGTTCAGAAGAATTCACATTTTGAAGTTGTCACAAGTTTGTTTAAAAAATGCTCATGTAGAAAAAGTCTTCCATAGAAGTGTGATGTCACACACTTTTATTTTGTAGCCTTTGTTTAAAGAGGCGCTTTCGTCTCAAAACAAATCGCAATAACGTCAATAAGTACATGACATGTACTTAAATACATCATCAGCGTTACAATAGAAGCGTATATTATACAGTGTTTGTATGATAGTTAGGTACATACATGTTGTACGTACAGTATATACGTGTGGTAACATGACACTGCCGAATTGAATAAATTTGTTCGTAACAAATTCGTCGTTAGTTTAATAATGAAAATAACTCGGAAGCTCCATGTTTCAATTCAAATTTGGGGAAAAGTCCAAAGTAAAAATTGTTGCCTTGACAAGACTCAAACTCATTATGTTTGGCACAAAAGCATATCTCCCGAAGCCCATCGCCTAATACATTCGGCCACATCAACGCTCCACCAGAAATGTGCTGTAATATTAATATATTGTGACATATGATCGAAAAGGCGCGTTTTGCAATTTGTTGAAAATTCAACCAATCAAATGATTAGAACTGAATGTCCTTATGCCGATATCGCACCTTTAATGTATTTTATCAATTTGAAGAAAAAAATTGTACTGATACTACAAAACTTTTTTTTGTTGTATTTAATTCTTTTTTCACTTTTAGCATATCCATATTTGGTTCAAGTCACAAGCTTGCAAAAGATTATTTGGTCAGTACTAATGTAGACAAGAATTTGTTAGGTCATTTCTTGTCTTGATTTGTAGTAATATAATTATTTCTTAATATCAGATTTTTTAACAGAGACCATCTGGTCTGTTGCGGCTAATATGTCAATCCCCCATATCTCTGAACTTGCGGTATTGTGAAAAAGCTGTATCAAAAATGCTGACAAGTTTCAAAAATATTAATTACGATTTATCCGTCTTTTGTTTCTTAGGCTCCATTCAGCACGGAGTCACTCCTTTGGGACAGGAAAGACCAGAAACTCTCCAAAGCCGAGAAACAGCTGGCAAAAAAAGGTTACGAGGAAGAGCTGAGATTAAACATGTCCTATTCTCGGCCATCATACGCCGCTTATTACCCCAAAGAAGAAGAGCCAATGAGATCGTCTGTTCCCCCGCCGCCAGGAATGGGGCAATCATTGCCATTTTTGTAAGTTCGCGTAATATTCTTTGCTCCCTTTTCTATTGTGGTGCAGTTGTACCTTTGATAACATTTGAAACAAAGAAGGAGTATCTTTTTGCCATTTTCTGCGAGACATTTTGTAAGGTGAACAGATCCAATTGATGAATATCTTTTAAAACAATTATAAGGATGGAAAATATCAATTATAAAGAGTAGAAGGGTGATATGAAAGCCTTTCAGGGCCATTAAAAACAACAGTTTTGGAAGGAAAAATTAAGTTTTTTAGAGGAAAGAAAAAAATTTAGAGAGGAAAGGAGAAAAAAAGTTTTGAAGAAAATAAGTTTTATCGCTTAATCTTAAATTCAAGCACTTACATGCCTACTGACTGATAAGAGTAAGGTTCGAGTTAGGGTTAATTCTAACCCTAAGTTTTTCTCCAAACTTGTTTTTCTTGTTTTCTTCAAAAAAAAATTTTCTTCCAAACCTATTTTTCCCTTATGTCTCCAAAACTTTTTTTTTTTTAGTGGCCCGAATGAGCTTTCGTAGGATGATGTTATTTGTCCATATAAGTTTTTTTAATTGTCTAATTATTCTTCCATAAGATCCAGGCTAGCATAACAGGATTGAGCATTATTTTCTCCACGACCATATACCTTTATTTAGGGGCATTCACAAAGAGGCTCTAAAGCAACGTTTAAAATCTGTCATCAAAAAGTCCGTGGTGTCCTTGGTGTTAAGGCAAATAAAAAGATTTTGCGTACAATATCTGCATTGAGAAATCACAAATTTCAAGGCGGTGGAAATCATCGTTATAAGTGTGTAATCCCCTATCACTTGCAGGAATTATTCAGACCAATGTATGTCACATACTGTCATAGCGATCTTCATGAATAATCATGATTGGTGGTGAATCATGAATCTTTATGGTGTTGGCGTGCAGTGTTGTTTAATTTTCTCCCTCTTTTCACATAGTGGGTCTGCTGCAGACAGTGGCGTGTCCATCCCTTATTTGTGAGTTGATACAGTCGTTATATCTTCTGGGTGATTCCCATTTGTAAAGAAATGCAATTTTTCAAATAAAATAAAGCTCATCTGAAAATAAACTTGTTGGCGAAGTAATTTCAAAGAAATCAAGGACACCAGAGTGTTTTGATTATATGTGGTATTAAAAATATATGCTTAGAGACAGAAGTTGATAGCCTTTCTGATTATGAGCATTTCCCTGTATTCAGAGTCTTGGAGTGCGGGGTTTAGTTGTTAGAATTCAAAAGGATGGACTTCAAGGAAAGTCTTGGATGTATTTGAAAACTTAATTAACCTCAATTCTCTCACCTCATCAAGGTATATGGACATATACTCCATTCGTGGAAATAAGATTTCTTTGTTTGTAATTTCTGTTAAAACATTTGAGATGTAGAATTGGAGCAGCTTCTATTTTTAAGATGGATTTCTATTGTCAAAATGGACTGTAATAAAGTCTTCACATTACCATTATACTCTTGTTTGGGTACTTCATGAACTATTTACCAGCATAAGCTATTCTGGTACACAGTTTTTGTAAGTACCAAAACAGAGGTATAATGGTAAAGTGGAAGGTTTATTCCAGTCCATTTTGACAATAGAAATCCATTTTGAAATTAGAAGCTGTTTTGGGTAATCAAGTTAAAACCTCAATGTGTTGTCCAGGTAAGCATATGAAGCTTCATTTGAAGTTTAGGGAAATGTGTCTTTAGTTTTTTTTATTGGTGAGGGGTTGGGGGTGGGGTTGTACAACAGTGTAGTGTATAAATATCTGTGGACATTGCTTCTGGTTCTTATTCTTATTCTTAGTGTTCACTTTTAGTTTTCCAGACATCGGGGCTGTCAAAAAAAAGTCATTCGCCAGCCTCCTATACAGCTTGCGAGTAAATTTGATGAAACCAGTGTTTCCACTCACCAAGTATTTTTAACTACTCGCCAACACTTTCAAATGAAATTTGACAATTTTTGCGCAACTAGCATATCCTCTGTATTGCCCTTCTCCTGGGCCTAACTTCATGACCGTATGTATGCAAGAAACATAGCAAGACTACACACACGCACAATAAAATAAAGTAGGTGGTTTAACAAACAAATTAAATCAACATGCACAAACTTACTTGGATTTTTATACATTAATTTCAAGCCTACTAACAGAAACAAGTAGGCCCCCTGTGGCAGAAAGTTTACACTCGATACCTGTCGCGGCTCCGACCTGTATATATACCTGTGTGCATATATGTACTGTATATAGTTACTGGTCCGATATCAGCGGCAGCTCAGTGAATTTGTTTCTGGAATAGTGTGGAAAGTATTCTATGCATCAGGAGAGCTCTGAAGCTCCTTCCACTTGAAGAAATAAGATAGAGATAGTGAGTCTAGACTTTCCCATTTCCGTCAAGCAAAGACATTACTCAAAAAATATAGCGCTCCCACCCATATTGACACTAACGCATTTCTTGCAAGCTATGTGATCCAATCAGATTTATCTGTGTAGCTGGGTCACGCAGTAACTTGCTGAAAACTAGCGAGATATTACACAATTTCCCCAGGTATGTCCGTTGCCTTCATACCATGTCATTCACTGGATGTAAACAGTGTATATGGCTACACACATAATAGGTGGTGTTTTGGGCAATTAAAGTTGACGACTATTGGCCAAATATTGATTATGTTTTGGATTTTAATGGAAATATCACTTGTTTTTGTGGGGTTGGGGGGAATTTTGTAGTAGAGAAAAAAGCACAAGACAGTATTGTAAGTATGTTATGCGATATAAAACAATTTATCAAAACAAGATTTTCACTCGCCATGGCTTTATTAAGTGTGACGAGTAACACAGTATATTACTATATTTTTACTCGCCACAATTTTCAAAACTAGTTTATTCGCACAAACGGTATATTAGCGAGTCTACATTATAAAAAAATACTCGTGATCAAATTTGGTTAAAAACAGTTTGTACTGTAGATTTATTTTCTTAATCTTTTGATAGTTCACAAAATATGATTTACGTATGTATAATCCTTCAGTAATCAACAGAGTTAAAAACAGTTCACAAATATTTGTTTTCGTTACTATCATCCTCTCAAACCCAAGTCTCTTCTTGATCATCCCAGTTTGAGTTCTCATCTCATCGAAAAAATACACTCTTGGGCTGATAGAAGACACGCCCACTTCAAAAAAATAACCAATCAGTGTAAAGCACGCGCAATGAATAACGAATGGAAGAATTTGCATTATGACCTTAACACTGTATTTAATGAGATTACCCTAAACCAATCAGAAAGCTGATTTAGAATGAGATTACACAGCTGCAATGTTTCTGAGAACCGGCAGAGGATAAGCTTTCATGCTTCAAATAACTTTGTTTTTTTGTCGGCTTTAAAAGAAGGCATAAGTTAGTATACTGCTTTAAAGGGGTGATCAAACACTGATTTTCTTATGGTTCAAGGCGAAATATGCTCTGCTATATACGACATTAGTTCATCATTAAATTTTAAATTTAAATCTAAATTATTTTATAATAGCAACACGTTTTTAAACCCTAACCTACCCCTGTATTTTAATTTTGCTCCAAAGGTAAAACAATTATTTCCTCTTATTTTTCTGCAACAAAATTTGTGGAGATGGGGTATATCTATGCCATACTTATTACTCTAGCCCATATGCATTTGTTTTGCTGCTGCACTTGCACAGGTTAAGATGCTGTGTTTTATGTAGATGATCCTTTGTGGTGTTATTTATGTGACAGTATTGCATGGATTTATGTTTGTGCTGGGATACCTTACAGGTACAGAATGTGAGACACTTCCATACCAATCAATTAAAGGATTAGTTCAGGGGTCAAGCAAGTCCATCTTATGTGCAAGAGGACTTCAAAAGAAACACTGTGGTAAAGAAAGCATTCAAAAATCTTATTCCGCTAAGGAGATATTTAAGTTTAACTTTTGGTATGATTTGTGTAGAAACAACTGAAGTAATACTTGTTGTGATGTCATAGCCTCAGATTCCTCAAAGTTTTTATGTATTCTATCATATTTTGTGCTGCGATTTTGCCGCTTAAAAACCAATAATTATAATTTACCACCTGAACAAAGTTGAAGGAAAAATAATTAAGTAAAAAAGTGAAATCAATTTTCTTTAATATACATTAACAACAATTGTTAAGAATGTGAGGATGAGGATGCCAACCTTTCATACATAGTGGACTTACTACGCCAGTCATTTCTACACAGATAAGAAAAGAGCCTTAAATTTGAATATCTCTTCAATTGAATAAGATTTGTGAATGCCTTCTTCACCATTTTGTTTATTTTAAAGTCCTCTTTCATATAAGATTGACTTTCTTGACTACTGAACTAATCCTTTAGAAGAAAGCGAAAGATTGAAGAAGAAAAATTAAATTTTAAATTTTGAACGAACTGACCATGTACTTCACAAACCACTATTTTGTAAATATTTTTGATATTATTATTTTTTGGGACTTTGTTCTTGTTCCGTTTGACCATAAGGGTTGACAGAGAAAGAATAAAGTTATAAGTTCCAAAAACAATTCTTAGGACTGGCATTTAACAAGTGGATCAAATGGAAAACGCAGAACCCAACTGTCCCATCTCATTTTGCATCTTTTTCATCGTATAAACACGGTTTGAAAAGGGAAAAAACACCACTTTTTGAGAAAGCTAATTGTCAGAAACAGTTTGCAAAGGAAAAACTTTCTTCTTTTCTTGTATTTTTTAGGTTAAATAATCGTGGCCAAATCCGGCTTCCAGAACGACCTGTTGCGAGTGTCAGACCAGTCCAATCCACCCCAGTCCCGAAGCAACCCCCTGTACCTCTTACAGACAGTCAGCAAAGGTTACAAAACCTGAAGCAAGCTGGAGTAAGCGTGCAAAGGATTATTGCTACGACAGGTGAGTTCCCTTTAACACCTGATCGAGCTGAATTGCTGGCTGCTTCTTCTTTTGTCATCAAACCCTGTCTACTTTAGTTTATTTCTTGCCTTATTCTATCCACTATTCGCTTTGGTTTGGCTCACACAATTGTACTACTTTTCCCCTCTTTTTTGTGCTTTTCATTTATTTATTTTTCTTCATTAAAACATTTTTTTGTTTAAAGCAAAATGATCATCTTTGGTGCATGTGCAATGTAAAGACAAGTTTAATTGTAAGAAACATGTTTCCTGACCCCAGCGAAGCAAAGCTGATATAGCACTTCTTCTGTGATGAATATTGGTTAAATGGCAATTGATGAAGAACAAAATTAAGAGGGAAAATTCTCAAATTTATTTACTATATCTATTTATTTACTATATCTATTTATTCACTATATCTATTTATTTACTATATCTATTTATTTACTCTTTCTATTATATCTATTTATTTACTATATCTATTTATTTACTATATCTATTTATTTACTATATCTATTTATTTACTATATCTATTTATTTATTACATCTATTAAATATATTTATTTACTATATCTATTCATTTACTATATCTATTGTATCTATGTATTTACTATATTTATTTACTATATCTATTATATCTATTTATTTACTATATCTATTTATTCACTATATCTATTTATTTACTCTATCTATTATATCTATTTATTTATTATATCTATTTATTTACTATATCTATTTATTTACTATATCTATTTATTTACTATATCTATTTATTTATATATCTATTAAATATATTTATTTACTATATCTATTTATTTACTATATCTATTATATCTATGTATTTACTATATTTATTTACTATATCTATTATATCTATGTATTTACTATATTTATTTACTATATCTATTATATCTATGTATGTACTATATCTTTTTATTTATTATATCTACTTATTTACTATATCTATTATATCTATTTATTTACTGTATCTATTATATCTATTTATTTACTATATTTATTTATTTACTATATCTATTATATCTATGTATTTATATCTATTTATTTATCATATCTATTTATTTACTATATCTATTTATTTACTATATCTATTATATCTATTTATTTACTATATCTATGTATTTACTATATCTATTTATTTACTATATCTCCTTTAGTTTCTTTCATGCCCTGATTCTTTTCATCATTCAGCTTGATTGGCAATTAGTGGAAAAAAGGTTAATAGGAAATTCCTAAGAAACATTTTTAGTATTGATTTTAGGCAACAATTCCAAAATTGTGATTTATAGACAGTTTTTTTGGTATATTTTGTGGTGCTTATGTTCACTTTGGTTTTTCATTTCTCTAAAAATCATGAAGGTAGGTGGGATGCCCAGTGGTTCAAAATGTGACTGCAATTGTTTTGTTTTTTTTTTTTTTTTTTTTTTTCAAAATTAATTTTCACATTTTTTCTTTGGTTTTCTACAACTACATGTTTGGTTTTTATGAATGCTAAGACAATTAATTTTCCAATAAAAAATTCAAAATATGGACAAAAATATGCAAATTTGCAAATTTTAGGTAAAATTAGGTCAAAGTTGCTTTGAATTTATTTTAAGCTTGTAATGAGAATGGATATTTTTTTACATATTTAGATATTATGTTTGTGAAATTTCCTTTCCATTGATACCAGTCTACATGCAAAAACAATGAGAATAAACAAAACATGATCACCCTGTAATTACTTGCGAAAAACAAAAGCCGCGCATCTGGTTCGCTTTTCGAAACCGGGTCCGCTTTATGAAACCGGGTCCGCTTTTCGAAACCGGGTCCGCTTTTTGCAACCGGGTCCGCCTTTCGCAACTGGGTCGGCTTTTTGCAACCGGATCCGCTTACGTGAAGTCCCGCACACAAACCGCTACACCACGCGGCCTATGAGTAATTCTAAGATTTGTTTTAAAACCTATATTTCAGTGTGGATAAAGAGAGGGTAGTTGCTGTTTTTGATATCAATTGCAAATTTAGGGAATTCCGATTTTAATGATATGTTTTGCGTTTGGCAGTTGTGTTGCAATCAGGAACTACGATTTTTGTCAAAAATTATCTCAAAAAGGCTAATAATCATAAAATTTTGTACAAATTTTGCCAAAAAAAGATATTGATGATAGATAGGGGCAGTCAAAATGTGACTGGAATCGGATACATTGATGATGTCTTTGACAGTTTCTCATGGGTTTTCAGGCAAAAGCAAGGTCTGGAAGTATGGCAAGTAAGTTTTGGAGATAAAAATTAGAATTTGACAAAAGTTTGCGCAAATTTGACTTCTTATTCATTTTTAAGCAAGTTTTACTTTAAAATTTTTCAATATAATCCTCATCAAAAATGTTAATTTATTGAAAAAACTATACGATCTCTTTTAAATGATACCAGGATCACTGCTATGGGCCTATTTGACGAAGCACCATAATGTTTTGAAAACGTGCATGTCCACATGGTCGTGCCATGACCGACCACGTGGGCCTGCAAGGATTAAATGATGAATAATCAGATTATTTCACTCTTTTAACCCACAGATATCATCTTACCAGGGACCAACACCATATCAACCACCTCACCAGTCATCAAGGCTGGGGAAATGGTCACTTTCATTAAAACCCTAAGGGGAATCTACCTACGTACTAACGATGGACGTTTCATAGCAGTGCGTGGCACAAATTTACCCAGACCTCCACCTGTGATGTCTACTGGACACGCCAATTCAGGGCTTTCATCAAATTCAAATCTCCCTCTAGTCCCTCACAGACCTAATGAAGCAATTGTATTGGATCATGAAAAAGACAAGTCCTTACCATCATTCTTAGGTAATCAAAGTATGTTAAGTTCCTCAGGTTTTGGAATGTTTGACAATGGACCTTTATTTGGGGCCCAACGGAATCCTGGCAGAATGCCATATTCTCAAACCAGTTTCTGTTCAGGGGTGTCAACACGGTATACCCCAACGGCGTCAATCTCTTCCCCATTAACAAACAGCAATATGAGTAACTCACTGCAGGCTCCATTGTCCTCTGTAGCATCTCGTGACGATTCTCAGTTCAGTATGTTATCGGGATATCCACCTGGTCTGGTTTCCATGACAACCCCTCGTGGATCTTTCTTTGCAGCTCAACCACTTATCATAAACTATCACTTACCACCCAGCATTCCAGTGGATAACAGAAGTAATACACAAACCACAGCTGAAGAAACGAGGACTGATAACTCAAACATGCAGTCAAATAACCTCTTCACAATGTCGCAAGCCAAACTGCCATCTTTTGGTAATACCGGTATGGGAAGTTGTAGCCAGTTAGCGAGCCACCTCTTTGATGATATACCATCAGCAACAGAGGCGAGGTCTTCTCCGCAAATGTTAGGGATCAATGCGGATGATATTGAACAATTGATATCGGGAGGGGGTGAGATGGAGGATACGGACTTGGAAGCCGACCTTGAAAGTCTTCAGGGAGAGGAGCTAGATGGGATCGGGGATAACGCAAGCAAGAATGTGCAATCTTCAGGACTAGAAGATCTTTCAAATTTTGTTTCAAGCTCATTTTCATGATAATTCGATCACATTATATTTTGGAACATTTTTTTTCTTTTCAAGAGATGGTTTTTTGGGGCACTATATACTCACGATTCTCAGCAGGTGATTTCAGAGAGCAAATGAAAGAAAATATGAAATATTCAGCACAGGTTAACGGTTATTAAAATGTACATAGATATATAGAAGGATATCATCACATGACTCTTTTACTTATCTGGAAGCCATTTTGCAGGACAGCGGCTTCGTTGTGTTTCACGTGTCTTCACATGACCCAGTCAAATTACATTTACAACAACATACTTCATGTACTTAGCTACAATTTATTTGAACAATTTAATTGAACAATTCAGACTCCAATTTGTTTCATAAAAATCCTGATTCCTGTGGTAGCATATCAGTGATTCACAAAAATGATTTTTCAAACACGTATATCAAATTCAAATATTTTTGGTCATGGTTTTTATCCAGTCAGTGAGCGCGTTTGAACACCCAGGGCTGAACTTTAATTATACCTAGAAAAAGAATGGGGTACATTATAAAGAATCTTTTTAATCATTCAAGTAAGTTGGATATATTCATGATTTTGATGATTGCTTGGTTTAATTTCTGGTTCGTTTTCATCACCTTTCATGATTTTTTTGTTTGTCTTCCTGCACAAACATAGTCATCAGTATCATCAAGTAGTCATTGATCGAGGAATTTGCAAAGAGGGGGGAGGGGGGTGGACATTAGTTCTGACTAACTTTTGCTGTTGTGCATGAGGTTCGATACTCTTTCCGCAAAACTGTTTTTCTTCTCACACTCAAGCTCTAGACTTATGTAGATATCAAGCATAATTTCAATTAGAATAAGAAGTTTGAGCAAAAAGAGACTATGTGCGGAGGGTGTATGTGGTCTGAAAGGGGGGATGGGGTGCCCTGCATGCACCCCCCCTCCCTGGATCTGCGACTGTCAAGTATAATGATATCAACCAAAGTAAAATTCCTGGGTCATCATCTAATTGGGGTATATCATCCCAAACATGAAGTATTATATTCAAGCACAGGGGGTTTCGTTTAATTAAATTAAATGTCTTTTATTTAAGAACAGTGGCTCTCAGGAATTAAGTCCTAAATATGTTTTTTTTTTTTTTTTTACCAGCATAATGAGTTTACAAAAAGTATGCAATATAAATGTGTGGTGTAACTTCATTGCAAATCCTCTTTTTACCAACTTGGTTCTTTTTTACCAGCAACACGTATTTAAAAAAAGTGTGTGAACTATTGTGTAGTTCAACTTTTTGCAAGCTGTCGGTGATATTTTTTTCCCGCCAGTGATAGCTCATCAGTTGTACTTTTCACATCTCTCATGTAGGTGGTATAGATGATGTAAATGATATTGTATATAGTACATTGAGAATATAAGACATAGAATAGCCATACGTGTTTGTACCAGGAAAACAAAACAAAAACAGTTTTTTTAACTTTTTGTATGATTTTTGTTTGTAGATATGTGTAAAGTCATGTACAGTATTTAAATTCCAAGATGTTGTATATTACAATGCACCGATCTCTATGTGGTAGTGTAAACATTTAGCTTAGAAATTTTTGTCAATGGTTGCAAGTACTGATTTTAAGAGAGTGATGAATCAAACTAGGCTTTTTTTTTGTTCTAAATGCAAAGAATGGAGTATCCATGACATTGTGACATTTTTTTGACAAAATTTCAGTTTAAAATCTGTGGCATTTAAAAAAATTATGGTAAAATGTGACAAAATGAATATTAACAGTAACAGGTGTATTCAAATTTGTCTGACATTTTGTGACTTGTTTTACCCCTTCCCTCACACTCATTGGTAATTTTGATGATATATTTTAGTGGCGGATTCCATTATTCATAAAACAGACATAACCAAATGATCCTTTCTGTGAGTATCACCAGTCATGATGTGTGAATCTACAGTATGTCAATCAAATTAACAAAGGCAAACTGATGTGACATTCTGTGCAAAAGGTGCCAAAAATTATGCAACATTTTAAACATTTACGTGACAAATTTGAAATTTTGTCATGTGACATTTTGTGACAAGCCATCAATCATAACTCCATTGTCTGTGAATGAGATATATACCACTTTTTAAATGGAGGAAAAAAATTACATGCCAGTATTTAAGTTTCATCTGGCTGTGGTATAGGGAAGAAACTTATTACAGAAAAGCTTCAGAAATACAGCATTGTAGCTGAAAAGTAAATAATTTTTGATCAACAGCTAGTGACAATTGCTGAGCACTGTTTTGATCTCCATCTGTAAAACTCTAAAACTGACTCTCTTTATTATTTAAAAAAGAAAAGAGTTAAATGTCTATGAAAGGGTACAGGTTAATGAATTCAAGAGCTGTAATTCTTTGATTAGAACATTGTGTTGAATTCTGTCATATTCAGAGTTTTGCCAGACAAAAGTCTTGAGGATTTTTTTCTAAATTTGTGAAAACTTATCATACATTTCTTTCTGAAATTTAAAATTTTGGAACGATGGCTCAAAATCTTGACCCAATTTTTTTTCTTAAATTTGAATAATTATTATTCATATAGTACATAGTTAAATTCTGTAAGAATGCTTGACTTGTCATGAAAAAATTGTCACAGACAATTGGAAAAGTAAGAATATACTTAAAAAATGCAAGTCGCCCTTCTTGGCTAATAGTGAACTTACTTAAATAAGATATGTTGCTTTTTCATATATTTAAAGCCATTGGACCTTTAAAGGAGATCTAAAGTCAGAAACAATGCCAACTTCATATGATGGAGGATTAAAATCTAAACCAACTCATAAAATGTGAGGTCAAAATCTTATTCCTATTTCAAGTTATTCATGTTTGAAGTCAAACACATGGAGGCTGCCATTTTGTTCAATTCTGCATTAAAATCTTGTGCATGATGACACTATTCTATTTCTCCAATAGCGATGTAAGAATTATAATGTATTTCTTTATAAATTTTATATAAGTTTACATTCCAAAATGATGTGATGTGATGGTCTATAATGGCGATTCTTAATAGGTGGCCTGTGGGCCAAATCTGGCCCGCCAGACAATCCAATCTGGTCCGCCAACAATAGTCATTATATAATGCAATACAGTGCATTGTATGTAAGGTCAATCCGAGTGAGATAGATAAAAAATCGCAAAATACTAGTTTATTTTGGGGTTTCCCAGGCAGATCAGCTCACTCTAACATCGCGGCTTATCAAATAAAATGTTATTTTTAGTTCTGCTATAAATTGGGCTTGCTGCTTGTCAAAGGAAGGTGGATAGGATAAGAGAACCGCCGACATCTGGCGTACATCTTCTAATTGCGCACGCTCTTAACTTGTTTGTATTCAGGGATTGTTTTGGTGGGTTTTGTTTGTCACATGATGCTGGTTTTGGCCCACGGCCTGAAGCTGTTGTGAAATGATGGCCCTTTGAAAAATTTAATTGAGAACCCTTGGTGTATAAGTTTTCACAGAATGTTTTGATAATTCCATGTATACACAAAAATGTCCTTGACCCATACAAAAGGAAAACAATTTTTCATAAGGTAGAAAACTTAAGATAGATTATAAAGAAACACATTGCATTCCAGCATACTGCTGGGCTGCATGTCTTAAAATCAAAATGGCAGCTCCCATAGTAGTAAAGTTGATTTCTTTAATATTTAAAAAAATTGTTTGTTTCGGGAGGTATGAAACTTGGGTATAAATGATTTTTGATGTATTAATTCTTATCACGTGAAATAAGGCTTATGTCAGACTTGTCTTCTTTAAGTCTACAAAACAGTGTGGGTTGACAATACTACATTTTAGGAGACGGGTGATCTTGTTATTACACATCTGACTCAAGGGGACCTTTGATTAAGGGAACCTCAAAAGATTTTAAAAGCATTTTTGACTAGTTCTCAACCATGCTTCAGCTATAACACAGTACCAGTCAGTATATGGAAAACTACAAGATTAACTTGTTGTCTTTGGCGAATCAGATAATTTAGACAAGTCCCTCTAAAACAATGATTTGCAATTCACAACTTGATATGCTGAATATTTCTGTCACGGTGAAAGCAAATCAAGTGGTCTCTTAAGGTTTCCATTACAAACACATCACTTATTCAAATTCTGCAGAGTTCTTTTATTGCATGGTGAAAGTTCTACAAAAGTTTTGCATCACAAAGTTTTGTGATACTACATGCAAAATTGTGCTGGCACAGTTTGTTGGATACACAAAAAGTTTTCAAGGAAACACTTGATATTTTTTTTCTTGCTCTTGTCATTGGAATTTGTATGAATGTAATCATGAACAAAAAGAATTTTCAGTCCCATTTGTTCATGTTTTTTTTTTTTTCATACAGATGAATAAATCACAAAATTGTTTGAGCAACTTTTTACTCATTTAAGTTTTGAAATTTGATAAACAGCAATTTAATTTTTATACTTTTATAAAGCATAAACTTTTTGTAAATTATAATAATGTAGCTTTTTTTTATATATATATAATAAAACCACAAAGTTTTTAGTTGCTGGACAATGCTGTGGTTCAAAAAGACTTGTGACTCCAGGGCATAACTTAATTATACATCCTGTGGAGACTAGCAGGTGAAATATAAGTGCAAAAAATTATTATTTTTGTCTCCACGGTCACTTTTCCTGAATGAAGCTCACAATAGAGAAAAGGTGCAGGAAGGGAATTTTGTCCCCCTGGTTGCATACTTTCGTCTATGTTGGAAATCACAGAGGTCACCCAACGCCTCCATAAACGTAACAAACTCGCCATGTTGTTTATGGTAATGAAATAATCTTATGACCTCACTAGAAATGTTGCGTTTCTAATTTTTTTTAACCAAAGTAAACAATTTCTTTATCGGAAATGTTGCTTTTTATTTGTAACAATGCCATATGGAGAAATAAAACTTACAGAAATATATCAAGTTGGTATTAAGTGTGTTTGAATCCATTGGTGACTTAGAATGTACAAATGCAGTTTTTGCCATCCATATTGCTGCAACCTCACATTAACCATAGTGTTGAACTAAAATATGGAAGCGCACGCTTTCTGGGTGTAGTACAACCCTAGTGTTTGGCAGAAATTGAGGAAAGCGCAGGTCCCCTTTCTAAGGGTACAACCCTAGTGTTGGACTGAAATGAGAGAAGCGCAGGTCACCTTTCCAGGAGTGCTACAACAAGGGTACTACGCTAGTTAGTGTTGGGCAGAAAATGTGGGAAGCGTAGGTCCCATTCCTGTGCATGGTACGACAAGGGTACAACCCTTGAACTGAAATGAAGGAATCACAGATCCCCTTTCCTGGTGTGGTATGACAAGGGTGTTGGGCAGAATATGTGGGAAGCGTAGGCCGTTTTTTCCTGATGTGGAATGAAATAAGTACAACCCTATAGTGTTGGGCAGAAAATGTGAGAAGCGTAGGTTCTTTTCTGGGTGTGGTATAACTAGGGGTACAACCCCAGTGATGGACTGAAACGATGGAAGCGCAGGTCCCCTTTCCTGATGTGGTATGACAAGGGTGTTGGGCAGAAAATCAGGAAACCGTAGGTCCCCTTTCTAGGGTGGTAAGACAACCCTAGTGTTGGGCAGAAAATTCAGGAAGTCCAGGTCCCCTTTCTGTGTTCTTATGACATTCTATCTAGAAGAGTGGTTCCCAGTATGTGCAAGTTTTTTTGTTTTGTTTTCTAATTGGATAATTCCATCAATATATGTATTTCACCTTTGTGTGTTCTCTCTCAAATGAACAATAACAAACTTTAAAAACTGTTAAGGTATAATATCTCATGCTATTTATTTGGCCTTCTTGATATAATTCAAATATTTATTACCTGTACATCCTTTACATGGAACATCAAAATATAATTTACATATTTTACAGCATTTATTTACAAATAACATCATTCAAAAAGACTATCAAGGCGTGTTTGAAAAGTTCCATCCAAAGAAATATAAATTTCCACCATAATAAATATTAATTCTTCAAGAAATGTTTTTTCTTACAGAAAATTTTGTACTTCGAAAATAACAAGAATTGATGTAACGTAAACAACTCTGCTAAAGAGCATTTTCAACTCATCATTCTGCCAATGGTAGCAATGGATTGGCTCTGAGAAATGATTCTGTTGGAGCTTGCAAAATTCATTCCCTCGCTGAATACTTTGCTCATTTCTTGAAAAACAATTCACCCTGGCTGCTTTAAATATTTTTCCTTTTATTTCAATTGCAAATCCACATATTATCCCTGATGCTAATTCTTATTGCATCCTATCAAACACTTCCTTTGTGCATAATTGAATTAAAGTGTCTAGAGTCCACAGCCATTATGAAAAGATGTGAGTTGAGGTCTTTCTTAATCTGAAATATTCTTTCACTACAACATTTTTCTATTAGTCGTAAACTACTTCAAAATAATTTTTCTTGTAATTTTATTTTCAACTTAAAGCCATTAACTTTAAATAGTTTATGAAACTAATTGTTGTGATGCAAATTTGACCACAAACTTAAATAATTTGAACACCACAACCAACCTAGATATTCTTTTTATCCAACCATTAATATAAACTGGACATTCAAGTTATTCATTCTCATATGCATGTTTCTAAATTTATCAGACTGCCCCGTATCAATTAGGCTTATTTATCAAAAGGTACTTTCTAAATTTATCAGACTGCCCCGTATCAATTAGGCTTATTTATCAAAAGGTACTTAATTAGTCGTAAACTATTTCAAAGCATACTGTCCTGAAAAAAATTCACAGCTACTTGCCTGTTATTCACCTTGATAATTATTACAATTTTTTTTCTGTAAACAAAGAAATTAAGTTAAATATTAAAAAACAGTTTAATTATTCTGAACTAATACTTAATGTCAGCCCCAAATCTTCAGAAAGTCTCTTTACCATTAGATCAGCCAAGAAACATGTTCAAGATGATATTTCTACCCTGCTGGTTTATGTAAAAAATATCCCCCCTTCTCTTTCCCCCCCCTTCTCCTCCCACTTCTCTTTCCCCTCCCCCCTCCCCCACCTCTTCCCACCACCTCAACAACATAAATAAACTTGATGTACACAGGAGTTTCAAATTTCCCAAAAAAGAAAGGGATTCTGTAAAAAGTACAATACTTTAAATGCTAACTGTTTAACTAAGAAAAGAAATTTACCCAGACACAAAAACTGAAGACCAATGCTCATTATCCTCATTACCAGGGTAGGTGGGGACTGGTGGCAAACTCATGACATTGAGGGCTTTATGACAGAGACATCAAACTGACATATACCACAATGTCTGTCCACACTTTGACCACTTTCACCTCTGGGGTAATTTCTCGTAATGATTTCATTTTTTTTCAAGATTCACTTGTTGGCCGTCTTGTTTGTACTATGATGTGCTTTAATTTAAGAATTATCTGGGTACAGTATGTAAGGGACATTTTATGTTTGACAGATTTCACTGAAAAATTTCATACAAATAAAGGAATGATATTTCACCAGCCTCTGTGAGCAAAATTTTGTCTAAGAAAATCTATATCATGAAATTCTTATGAAAGTTGGAATTGCATTTGTCTACCCTTCATCTATTTCATTCACCAAATCACCTGATTACATTCTTTCCTTACTTTTTCAAGTACATAAACTCTTTCAAAAAAAAATGTTCATGTTTAATTTATGAATATTCTTGTTCCCCTTCCATCCATCATCTGCCCTTCAATCATCTACACATCCTTGCACACACTTCCATGATCTACCTTCATCCATCCAACATCCTTATCATAGTCAAACTATTGCAATACCGTGTATCCACAGCGTTGGAAATAAATCTTTTCCATAGGTGCAAGAAGTTCTACAAGTTTGCTCTTTCAAAAAAAAAGTTCATGTTTAATTTATGAATATTCTTGTTCCCCTTCCATCCATCATCTGCCCTTCAATCATCTACACATCCTCCCACACACTTTCATGATCTACCTTCATCCATCCAACATCCCTATCATAGTCAAACTATTCCAATACCGTGTATTGGAAATGAATCTTTTCCATAGGTGCAAGAAGTTCTACAAGTTTGCCTACATGCAACTCCTCATATATTGCATTTTTCTTCAGTCTGTTGGTCGGACTTGCAAACTTATTGCCTGTTGGTTGTCCAACACATCGCGCAGTTTGTTTTCCGTCATGGTTAGTCTCTGCTCCAATATATTTACGGTCTGCAAAAGAAACAAAAAATATGATTTTTTTTTTTTTAATGAATAACATCAAACATCAAATTAGTGATGTTTTGTTTAATTAGTTATTAAAATTGCAATGAACAGCTATAGTTCAGTTGGCATAATTAACAAAAAACCATAGAAAGTAATTTGTTAATAGGCATGGGATATCTTTGAGTCTAAACATTTACTAAACAGAACAAAATATTGAAATCACTTTTTCGCTATTCGGTTTCAATAAACTGTCTAAATCATACAAAATGGGCCTATCTTGTTCGCTTAGTTAACACTTTAAAGCACATGCCATGGAAAACACACTTGTTTTCAGTGTGGACCGATGAATTTTGTCAGGACGGGCAGTGGATGAACACCCGGTTAACACCCTGCTCTTTTTGAGAAGTGATCAGAGAACCAGGTAGGGGTGAATCTTCTACCTTTGGGACAAAGGCTTTATGTCTTTTATGAAAGATGGTTAGTGTCATCCAACTCTGGCCACTTTTTACCTAAAAGTCGGGTGGAGGAGAATGTGTGATGCAGAAGACAAACCTCTGCGCTTGATGTCAGCGTATCAATCATTCTGCATATATCTGTGGAAAAATCGCTGGTTAAATTGTCATTGGACCCCAACGTGGGACCTCCAACATGTCAGGTGACACTCAGCTGACTTGAGCTACTTGCCTCCCTTGTTACTTAGAAAATCCTTAAATATCTTTATCATACTTCACTTCACTTCAAATGCTTTATTACAAAATGTATGGGTTACTTTGGTATCAACTTCTTTTAAGTATATCTAAAATTTAAAGAAGTTTGAAAATACCAAAAGAATCATGTGATAAATTAGTGTATCTCATCAATTCCACACCATCCTCACATCTCTTGTTGGCTACATATCGAAGAAATGTGGAACAAGTTTGTCTCATTTACCTGAGTTAGCACATCTAGCTGGCCTACGATATTCTCCAAAGTCTTCGCAAGCCCTGCAGGCATCTCTTTCACCTCTAAGGGCTGCGTTGACGATGTAACACCTGTGAATCCGTCCACTGGTGATTCGTCGTAAAATCCTCTGCTTTCCATGTCTCCCGAAGTGATGTCAAGATCGTGCAAACCAACGTGAGAGCTACTCAGAGGTCCACCGTGCTGATCAAAGAGCAGAATTCATCAAAGAAATTTAGAAGCGGCATTTCTAATAAATGTATTTGTTTGATTTTGTTCCCCAAGCTGATTTCTTTTTGAGTAAGCAGGTTTTAAAATTTACTAAAGGATTTTGGAATTTCTAAGAAATGACTGATAAAAGTCTAAGCAAAAATGTTGCCATAAGTGATGTTGCATAAAATTCCAGTAACCTAATACTTTATGCTATAAATTCAAAAGCATGTACACACGACTGTGTTAAGCCTCTTGAATAATGATTAATGGAACAGCCCAAATTATTTCAATTACATTTTGCTCAAAATCATGATAATGCAGTGCTGTGTAAAAAGTTAGAAATTACAACAAAACAAGTCATATTATAAACAAATTATAATTTTGTTTATTATTATTATTAACAAACAGTTTGGTTTAAAATAGCACATATTCATAACAAGATGAATAATTCCATGCAAAAAGAAGGAGAAAAATCCTACATATCAAGTAGTGCTGTCACGACATGGCTCTATGACGTATTGATTATCGAGGAGGAAGATATCGCAATATACCAATATATCGCAATATACCAATATATCGCAATATACCCATATATCGAGATACTTTTCAAGAAAACTTGACTTACAACACAAATTGTTAATATCACTAACGTTACTTCTCTCGATGAAAGCAAGAAAATATTATTTACAGATCTAGCAGACGACATGATCGCGTGACTATTACGTTCATCACGCATGCATTTGGTAATTGAGCCGAAGTTACCATGAATCATCACACATTGAAGTGGGAGCCTGAGAGGCATGTTCTGGGCCAATTGTTTGTTCTTTTTGCCAACTTACATCTGAGTGTGCCAGTGTGGGGTGAAGGAGCACAATTTTTAATCAGCTTTTTATGTTTTACAATAATTTTGCACATTTGTAAAGGTCTAAACTTGACTTTTAGATTTACAACGTAACATTAAAATTGTAACATACGAAGTAGCCTAGCCTAGTTGCGCAAAAATTTCTCAGTCAAGTATTAGTATCACAATATGTGTTGAGAGGCATATTTTATGTCGTGGGAAAAGAGATATCACGATAATCAATATGTCATGACAGCACTAAAATCAAGTGACATGCCAAAACTCACCTTTGATTGAGTAAAAAGCGCTGGCCCAAGATTAGTTACGTTTGGTGTTTTAGTCTCCATGTTTTTCAACTCGGGGTGTGTATGAGCCTCAGATGACCCCCCTCTGCTCACGTGTCTGTACCCAGGGGATCGTGGATGTATGTCATGAATGTGAGGGGTCGGCTGAACGTGGGATGATGCTTTGTGAGACTGCAGAACTTCATTGTAGTCCAATCTGTCAAAGTTGGTCTTCCACACCAAAACCTGATTAAAATATCAATTTGATTAAAATATCAATGTAATTAAACTCATAGGCAGATTTGATATTGATCTAAACTAGAACGGTACATACCATCATGGTTCGCATGCCCATGCAAATTGACACCCATTTCATATGACCCAGCCAATTATAAAAATGGCATCTCCCACTAAGTCCCTCATGGCATCCCATGTCCCACATGGTATCCTACCCCATGTCCTACATGACATCCCATCCCATGTCCCACATGACATTCCACCATATCTCCAAAATGGCATCCCACCCCATGTCCCACATGACATCCCATCCCATCCCTTGTCCCACGTGGCATTCCACCATATGTCCCACAAGGCATCCTATCCTATGACCCACATGGCATCCCACCCTATGTCCCACATGGATTCCATCCCATGTCCCAAATTACATCCCACCACATGTCCCACATGACATCCCATGCCTTGTCCAACATGACATCCCACCCCTTGTCTCACACGGCATTCCACCATGTCCCACATGGCATACCATCCTATGACCTACATGGCATCCCACCCTATGTCCCACATGGATACCATCCCATGTCACGAATGACATCCCACCCCATGTCCCACATGATATCCCATCCCATGCCTTATCCCACATGGCATTCCACCATATCTCCCACATGGCATTCCACCATACAGTATATCTCACATGGCATTCCACCATATGTCCCACATGATGACATTCCACCATATGTCTGTCCCACATGGCATCCCACCCTAAGACCCACATAGTATCCCACCCTATGCCCCACATGGATCCCATCCTACATGTATGTCCCACATTAATCCAACCATATGTACCACATGACATCCCTCCTTGTGTTCCATATGGCATCCCTCCCTGTGTTCCACATGGCATCCCTCCCTGTGTCCCACATGGCATCTCTCCCTATGTCCCCCCCCATATGTCCTACATCAGTGGCTTCCCACCTATTGTCCCACATGGCATCCCACCTTATGTCCCACAATGAATCCCACCATATGTTCCACATGGTATCCCTCCCAATGTTCAGATGACATCCTACTTTATGTCTCACATGGCATCACATCCCATGTCCCTATGGCCTCCTACCCTATGTCCCACATAGCCTCCAACCCTATGTCACACATGGCATCCCAACCTATGTCACACTCTGTTACTCGGGTTATCCCACCCCATGTCCCACATGGCATCCCATGACATCCAACCCATGGCATTCCACCCTATGTCTCACATAGCATTCCACCATATATCCTACATGACATTCCACCCTGTTCCACATGGCATCCAACCTCATGTCCCACATGGCATCCCATTCCACATCTCACATGACATCCCATAGGCTCCATAAGAAGTCTCATCCTAGCTATCACAGTCCTTGTTTGAGCATTGTCAGTATATATATTAACTTATATGCAAATGTCTTGTTGAACAAGTAAAAAAATAAAAAATATGCCTGATATTGCCCTGGTGTATACCACATAGTATATATTCTATCATATGGCCCGCATGGCCCCCATCCATGTCCTACATGGCATCCCTCCCTATGCAGTCACATCCTGTCACACTTCCTCACTAAGCATACTAAATGAAAAAAATAGGTCAGTTCATACACTATAGCAGCTTTATGCAAATGAATACAATAATAAAGGCGGAGTTTAATAATCATGCCTAATACAAACGTTGGTGCCCAAATATTTTGAAGAATTTTAAGGATTTTAAATTTCCAGTGTTACGAGAGAGACGCTTGAGAATCTTGGAAGAATATTGAAAAATTATTTCATTTTACAGTTATCTTCTAAGGAAATATCAAATGTTTTGTAGACTTTTTAAGGAAATTAGTCTTCAATCTGTCTTTAAGTGTCTCTGAAAAACTTGAACATTTTGTAAGGAAATTCTAACCTTCAACAAGGATATCTGAAGAAACTTTTAACCTTCTTTAAGGAACTCTGAAGAAACACTTTAACATTTCTGAGGAAATCTCAAGAAAAACTGTCAGCCGGACAAAATCGCCATTACATAGGTTCACATTATGTCATAGTTGAAAAATTACATCTTTACAATATTTCTTAACTCCTGCTACTCAATGTTGTAAGTAATTTCCCTACTTTCTTGCAAAGCGCACAACACTGAAAAGGGGTAGGTGGGCAGAGAGAATGACGCTGAAATCATTTAAGTGATTTTGTCCCAACACTTTCAGCCACAATTGTAGCCTTCCCCGATCTCCCTGCAATTATCTCAAGGATTAACATGAACTAAAAAACTTGCATTCATTTTATAAATTAATCAAACAGAAATGTTTAATATAATCATTTCTCTTTAAAAAAAAATATATATATATAACAAATTCTTCTTTATTTGCAGATTTTTTTCTAAATAATTAAAAAAATCCAGATTACAATTTCATAAAGACATAATTAGCATAAATTGTTATCATTTGGAGATCATTGTAAATGATCATTGATCAAGTAAATGACATTAGTGTTTTATTCAGGTCATAAAAGTGTAGGGGTTTAATTTGAAGAAGAAAAGAAACAAGAACAAAAAACAGCTGGGGTATATAATTGCATGTGTGTCTGTCTATTCTTCCAAATATGAAAATTTCATGGCTTTTGCAATTAATCAATTCTGGCTGAACATTTCGGATAATGACATCTTGCCATATCCTTTATCTTTTTTTTATCCCACAATCTTTTTAATTGCATTCTAGCCTCTTGTTCTTCTCATCTGTCAAGAAAACAAAACCCAATTTGTCAACAAGAATGAAACTCCAAACAAATCAAACTTACCTGTTCATCTAAACCCCCAGAGGCAAAATGTTCTCCATTTTTTGAAAATCCTACAGCAGTTACAGGACCCTATAAAGAAGGTGAGTTGTGAAATCAAAGTTTGGAACAATGTAACATACATTATGAATATAATACATTTCCATTAAATAAGATACCCTTTTTTCATTTTTTTTTTTAACATCTTGACAAACATCAAATTTGTCATACTGATAGATACCTTCTTCAGTGCGGAGCTGTAAACAAATCTACAGTTCCAGCAATTATATCTGCAGTAAAATGCGGGTGGAAACAAAGAACAGATATTTCTTGAGTAAACAATAGTATAAGTGGTAAATATGTGCTCTAAAAATGTCCTCATGTAATTGTGCGATGCAAAGTACATTAATTGCAAAAGAGAGGAGTAAATAAAGATGTACTCACTACATCAATATTATTTTTGTCATGATTTTTCATGGAAAGATTTTTAATACTTTCAAAATTTTATAATCAAGTCCAACTCCGCTTCAGTAAATGATTTCTTTTTCCTTTCCTCATTACATTTGTTGGGCAAAATATGTACTTTAGAAGGACAAAAGTGACACATTTGTTGGGCAAAATATGTACTTTAGAAGGACAAAAGTGACACATTTGTTGGGCAAAATATGTACTTTAAAGGACAAAAGTGACACATTTGATGGGCAAAATATGTACTTTAAAGGACAAAAGTGACAAATAAGTACTTTAGAAGGACAAAAGTGACTTTTTACTTTAGTTTGCAAACTAACCTACTTAAAATTCACCTCAAAAAGGTTTTGTGGTGTCTACAATGATTTTAGCCACTGTTAAAAATTTTTTTCATATGCTGATTGATTTGCAAGTTTTGTATTAACTGTCATGTCATTGCATATCATGAAATATTTGTTCCAGGATATTTAGTCATAAGCCACGACCACCATGCAGGATGCAGATCAATAAAATAGACATACCTATTGACAACACTAGCATGTGCACAATAATTAACAACATTATCATAGCAAGTATGATGCAAAACAGACATAGTTGCTCATGTATCATATTTGAAGAATTTTAGGTTAAGCCTCACCTACTCATTAATATGCATGGATCATCACCAACCAACAAGGCACATCCACAGACCATGGGCTATCTGTGTATCACATATGACTTGAATCCAGTTTATTATTCTTTTAGATACCATGATTACAAGCTTTTTCCGGCAAAATCATATTAAGCCCCGCCCACTATGCATACTAATGAATTCAACATTTTTATACCATAATTATGTACACATTAGCAAACATCATAACTGTACCAATTCATGAAACAAAACATAGGTGGTTGTTATGTGAGCATTTCAATTTTTTTACATTAAGCCCCGCTTACTCATTAATATGCATGACATCACCACAAAAATATTAGGGCACATCTATGGACCATGGGAAATCTGTGTGTCACATATGACTTAAATCCAGCTTATCGTTCTTTAGCCATCATGTTTACAAGCTCTTTTCAGCAAAATCATCTTTTGCCCTGCCCACTATGCATATTAATGAAATTTCAGTTTTTATACTATGAACATGTACACATAAGGAAACATCAAAGCTGTACCAAATATGAAACAAAACATATATATCATTGTTTAAATATAGGCATTTCAATTTTTTTTATATTAAGCCCTGCCTACTTACTAATTAATGCATGACATCACCACCAAAATCAATAGGGCACATCTACGGACCATGAGCTATCTGTATACCACATATGACTTGAATCCAGTTTGTCTTTAGATATCGTGCTTACAAGCTCTTTTCAGTAAAATCATATTAAGCCCCGCCCACCATGCATATTAATGAAATTCAATGTTTTCATACCATGAACATGTACACACTAGCTAACATCATAACTGTACCAAATATAACAAATAAAAAAAAACATATGCGCTTGTTAGAATAAAAGCATTTCAATATCTTTACATTAAGCCCTGCCTGCTCATTAATATATATGAAATCACCACCAAAAACAATAGGGCACATCTATGGACCATGAGCTGTATGTATAGGGCTGTATGTATACCAAATATAACATGAATCATTTGTACCGTTCTTGAGATATCGTGTTTACGAGCTGGCCATTACATACACACATGCATACACACATACGCCATCATGATCACATAGGTTCCTGATGCTATCGCATCGGAACCAAAAATCATGCTAGATGTACCAGTCATCAAATCATGACAACTCCAGATTATTGTTACAATGGGTAAAATATAAAGAAGTAAAATATCTGTAACAAACACAAGCTTTAATTTACACAGAATTAAAACAGTCTTAAAAAGAAATGGAAATGGTTTCTATAACTTAACAAGGAGATTTATCACATTCAAATGGCCTTACCTGATGTCCATGCAGAGTGTAGAACAACCTGCCTTCCAGAAGGTCTAGAATTTTCAAGGTGGAATCGTTTGATGCAGTGATGAGGTAGTTACCGCTTGGATGGAATGATAAACTGTTGACAGGCTGAGAATGTGCTACAAAAGAGACAGGTGAAACTTAAGAGTGTGTGGGCAACTTTCAGCTGTGTTCCCACTTATTCCGGTTTATGATCCCAACCATAAAAACAATATCATGTGTTTTCACTTGCGTGCTAGCTAACAATCAGATTCACTGCAGGCGATATAATCATGGGACATGACTGAACTGCAAGTTAAAAAGGTGGAGTCAATGAAAAATAAATAAAATAACGAAGCAGGCTAACTGTTCACGCAACATGAATAAGCTATAACAGGATGTTGCGGAACTAACTTCATCGCTTACTGATCTCCGTTCACACACATTTTCTTTAGAATCTCAACGGTGAATCTGATCCCCTGCTGTGAATCATGATTCTACTCTCGCCTTGTATCAAAATCGAGTGACTGCAATCAGATTCAGTAACCATTCTCACAGTAAAATAAATTGGTGGATATTTTCGCCTGCAACGGATCTGATCGCAAGCTCGTACTTGGAATTTGTCAATGCAGTCATACTAAAACCAGGTTTGCTAAACACTGAAATTTGAATTCAAACAGGTAAAACAAAACAAAAAGCTACAAACAAAAGTCTACAAACACTTACTCCATTCAGTCATGTATGGGAAATACTGAAGGGTACATAAAAGGAGCAAATTCTAGCGCAAGTCAAGTCGGGGCAGGGGGACCAGTACAGTCATTCTTCCATTATCCACTCTAAACAGGCTCATATTTCACTTTTGTAATGAATTATTAGCAATATGCCATACAGAATAAACCAAATGGGATTTCATATCCCCATCAAGATATAGTTGCATCTTTTACTGATATCCAAAATGGACTATCATATCCAATTGCAGATATTCAATCAATGGGGTTATGTTTTCACCTCTGTTTGTTTGTCATCAAGATATCTTAATAACTGATGATTGGATTTTGATTAAATTTGGTGTGTGGTTTTGTAAGGTGAGGGCAAGAGGGGAGGGGGGGGGGAGGTTAGGTTGAGATCTGTCAACACTTAGTTGAAACTTTCCAATGGAATGTGCTGAACAATGAATTTGTGCTCCTAATAAATATCCAAACAATTCATTATCCATATTCTAAAGAAACTTAAATCAAGTGGTTGGGTATCAAACAAAATCAAAACAATTTGATTTTGGCATGAGAAGAAAATGATGGAATGTAAATCATGTCTGAAAGGAGCTCAAACAATGAATGGTTAGCCTGAATAAAACTGAAAACAATGATATGGCCTTGGAAGAAATCAGTCAGAAGCTTAAGGCATTTTGGGATTTCAAAGCAGTCGGAGGTAATGCACTCTTACAGAGTGCTAATATTCTAGTTATGATTGAGATATCAACCTGTTTTAGTGTTTATGAAAATGAATTATTCAAATGAATTTGGATTAATGGTGGTATCAACCAATACAACGCCTACCTTGATAATGTTGTAATAACTTGTTCATTCTGATATCCCAGACCTTTACAGTGCTGTCTGAGCCTGCAGCTGCTATGCACGTCCCGCTCGGATGGAAAGCAACAGAATGCACAAACCTGTCAATGAAGGATGAACATTCACTAAACCTTCCTTCCTGCATAAATACCAAAGATGTCTGGAAAGTTACACAAACTAAATATTCCACAGTTGATACTGTTCACTTAAATCAGTTAGACAAAGCCCATTCAAGAATCATAAATACAACTGAACACTCCAAATTGTAATCTATTTGTAAGCAAGACATGCATAATATAAAAGTGTTTTTTTTCAAGTTTAATTGAACCTTTTGAGTTTATACATGTTGTCTGCTGGTTGCCATATAATATGTCTAATATTTGAAGACGTTTTACAACCTTGAAAACTCAAATGTTTAAAAATGTATTTCCTTTATTTCAATAACAATGGCTAAATCAATTAAGATTTTGATTTCAGGTTATGATTCAAAAGCCCAAATATAATTTGGTACTGGGGAGTTAACCTGTGTTGGACTGGTGTCCCCTCCAGAAAAGTCATGTGTTCTCATCTGCTTACGCCAAGAAAACTGGGTATAAAGCACTGGGTTAGATGGATTGAAGTAATTAACTAACTTTAATCACTGCACTTACCCTCCATGCTCAAAAAATGTGTGTATACAATCCTTGCTCGTTCTATCCCATAATTTCACTGTTTTGTCATCACTCCCAGAGACGATTAATCTGCAGTCAGGAGACCATCTTGCACATCGGACCCAATTCATGTGCTGGCTCAGGGAGAATTGAAACTTCTGCCTATGAACTGTCCAAATCTATCAAAATGTAATGAGATGTGTGAACAATACAACTTTGAAAGGGAGAAAGATACAAAATGAAATGGCCCAATTGCATGAATTTGAAAATACCTGAAACTCTCCGTTGCTGTAGAAATATCATTCATGCCAATAACTTAAAATTGAAAAAGTTGTAGGGTTTTTTTCTTACTCTGTTGATAAAATCTACATGATGGTATAGGCAAAAGGAGGTGGTGCAGTAGCACAGAGCTTAAGAAGACGCATTGTGTCCTTGGGCAAGACACTTTACTTGTTACAGTACTTTACTTGCCCAGTCCACTCAAATCTAAAATAAGCACTAGAGCTGTGACCGTTTAGCGTGTACAATGCTACACGCTTGCAAATCTTGTAAACGTTTACTAAATACTTCATGGCGAGTAATCGTTTTTCATACATCATAGTGTCTTGCCGTTGAAAATCAATATTCATGATTCAAATCACACACACATTCGGCTGAAAAAATTCCAATCAATTGACTTTTTACAAACTGTAAACCCGATTAGCATAATCCTTTTTAAATGTGCGAATCACAAATGCGCAGTAATCACCAAAGAATGGGGATATTATGCACTTTGCTTTCGCCGAAATCTGAGTAATTTAACTTGTAAAATGCACCGCGAATGTGCAGCAGTAAACAGTGAAACTAACAATAGGCCTAACGTTAGTCTATAAGGCTTTAAATCCCACGCAATCAAGGCCCGTTTTATCAACCAAAAAACACTTGAATCGTGACAATCAGTACATTTACATGTAAATATTACCTGATGAGTCAAATAAATTTTGCAAGAAAGAAAAAATATTGCATAATAAACAAACAGAAAAAGGTTTTAACAGAGCTGAAATTCTGCATGCTTCGCAAAGATGGCGGCCATCTTTTCGAGAGGACTGATATTTCAGAACTTCCTGGTGGTGGTGGCGTAGTCTTTAAATGTTTTACGGCGAGGTATATCATAGGCCTAGTATGCAAAATTTTCACAGAACTTTGAAAGTTATAGCGAATAGGACAAAAAAGTTACGCGATGTTGACTTTAAATGACATTGAAAGGAAGTTATCTGTTCTTTCTAAACTGAATTTCCATGCATATTTTCCATAAAAATGATGATTTATACTGTAGAAGTAAAGTTTTTACGATTTGGAAAGCAAAACTTAGCGTCTATTTGGGCAACGCAGTCAGTATTTTTGCCATACTGGTTGCGCTATTTTTTTTACTTCGCCTCATAGTTTTGGAGCAATTTTGGTGTATTTCCGAAACTTACGGTACTAAACTTGTGTACACGATACACGCTCGCTTTTTTTGGCGTGTACACGTTTACTAAAATCCCTAAACGTTCACAGCTCTAATAAGTGCCATCATTACTGGGGAATTAGCCTGTGATGGACTGGCATCCCCTCCAGAAAAAATATGTGTCTAATGGAAAGGTAGGGGGGAAGGGGTGGGGTGAGCATGTGCTCTCATCCTCTTGCGCCATGAAAACCGGGGATAAGCCCCAGCCTGATGGGCATTTATGGCCCGAGTATGGATTTAAGAAACTAAAAGGGAGGTAGTATATAACAGAAAGGTGTGTGAAGGGGGAGCGGGGAAGAGGGGAAGGGGGGAGAAATTGCCACTCAGAAAATTTCATAGCAGGATTATATATTATATGCAAGCAATCAGATTGATATATGGACTACCTTAATAGTTTTATCATCTGAACAAGTCAGTAGGTTTTGTCCATCGGTAGAAAACTCGACACTCCTAACTGTAGCTGTGTGGGCTTTAAAGACAGTGGACTCTCCTTTCTGTGAATAAACAAAACAATATCTGAATCAAGCTCTAAACATCCCAACTGGACACGGAAGAAAAGAATGAATAATAACAAACTTTTTATGACACACTAACTTTTATGACACACTGGTTATAAATTGGGATTCATCAACATTATTTAAAACACAAAGTAAAAAGTTTCAGGAGCATTCGGTCAGAAAGTAAGGATGTTGATTTGTGTAAAGTTATGCAAATTCTCTCTAGAAATCATTGTTACTTGTGTTTTTTAATCCCCTGCTAAATACAATTTCAATGTGCATACTCAATTGTCATTAGGGGCTTGAAGCAAGAAAAGTAAACACAACAGTAACAAATGCATATTTTGGCTCTTAAGTTAATTTTGAATATTTTTGTCAGAGGTCTTGCAGCACATGCAACAGAATAGGTTGTGCGACATTGCTCTCAATCATGTCAATATATCGCAAGCAATAATGTCGCGACATTTGGCCCCTGAGAAAATATCACCCAGTAAGCGGTGTTGATATGCAAATCAAGGCATTTAAAAAAAATCTTTTGCGATTTTTGGCTGTGCTTTTCAAATTTGTTTGTGTGAGTGATTTGGTTTGGTGATTTCACAGCAGTGTGTACTGCTCAATGATGCTACTTTCAACATTGTTGTGAATCAATAAAGCCGATGTCAATGTCAGACATGAAGGTAATTTTCGCGGTATATCGATATGTCGCACAAACCTACAACAGAAGTACTTGATTATTGTAGGGACCACAGTGCTCCTTCATGACCACTATTGGGATAAAGAAAAACCTCATATTGCACATAGTAGGGTGCAACTTGTACTATAAAATCAAGCACTGTCTTACTGTATGTCACTATATGGTGATAATTGCATGTTACACGAGGATCAGGGACCTTTGAGTTTACGGGAATTTACAAGAAGAGAAAAGAAATTTTAAAAAAATCATTTTTTAGATTTCTTGAATAAACAACAGTATATGTGGTAAATATGCACCCTAAAACGTCGCACATGTAATTGCGCGATGACAAGTACATTAAATTGTGCAAGTGGGAGTATATACAAATTGTATTCACTACATTAACATTATTTCTGTCATGATTTTTATGAGAAATTTTTTGACATTTTTTCAGAACCATGGAAAATCTTATAATTAATTCCAACTCCAAACCTGCATATTCATATTTCACCTAGCAGGATGTAATTTGTAGTGTACAATTAAACACACTATTTTTAGTGACGTTTTTTTCCAGCAGAAAGCTGCAATTCTCTCCAACTCCAAAAACCTCAAAAAAATAACGTAAAAGTTAAACACAAATTTGATCTTTAACCTTGTTACCGTGACTGCATTTGGTTTAGCGAGCTGTTGACAGGTCCCTGCTTGAATCTAAGCAGTGTGTGAATAGAACTCACACACACTGTAGGAGTTTACTATTGTCATGGAGGTACATTAGAGGAGACCATAAAGATTTTATAAAGTGCATAAATATCAATATTTTTGCATTTCTGTGTTTGATTTTCTTGGTACCCATAAATTTTTATTTGTGACATTGTAAAAGTATTTTGTTCAGAAAAGCAGTGAAATAATGCTTTTATATTACCGATGTCCTCATGTAGTAAATGTTTTAGTATTTGTGTGTACAATTTATGGTATTTTAACACTCAACATAAAAAGTGAAGAACAGTTCTCATTATATAAATGTGATGCATGTGTGTTTTAGACCTCGTGGCTTGTCCCAGGGTTGCATTTTCTTGGAAGTTGAATCCAACCAGGGATACCTTTATAGACAAACTAACTGCGTTATCACATTGATGTTTGGATAAAAACTTGCGTAGTGGGTTATTTTTAAACAATATACACTAGATCTTTGCTTTCCATTTTCATTTCTTTCGCATTCAACAAACATCATACATCAATTAGTTACTGCAAATAGAACACGTTTTCAACAACAAAACACATACATTTTATAATAAAAATGATCGTAGGAAAAGAAAATAACAACTTTTTAAATTGTCACTGTTTTTCGTTTTTTGAAAAACGTAAAACTGAGTATATTTATAAACATAAGTAGCCGGTTAAAACCGGCAAACCCGTTTAATCAATGCTGGCAAATATTTGTTTAAAAAACTGAACGGTCTTAGAAAGAAAACCTAATTCATACATACACACTAGGAATCCATAATCTGACTGTTTTGTCTCTGGATGCAGATGCCACCAAATGTCCAGATGGAGAGAAATTAACAGATAACACAGCATCCTGTAAAGTATGAGAGGAGTGAGGACCACCATGATAATCTGCATACAGATCAGGGTCCTAGCCTGCCCCTCTCTGCCCCCTGTTGGTCTGCCCTGCCCCTCATCACAAAACATGTAATACAAAATTGTAGTATTTTTTTTCAATTAAAACAAAATTATCTAAAAACTTGATAATCTTAATTAAACTCATAAATGAAATACCTTACATGGATACAGAATAACAGCATAGTGAGAAATTGTCCTGTTGACTCAGGAATTGTCCTTATGAGTCAGAATAGCTTCATTCTGAGTTAATGTATGCAATAAAGTGCAATAAAACATGGTCTAATTGTTTGTTTGATGAGGGCTTAAGGGCACCACAACAACAAGGGTCAAATTGTGCCTGCGAGGTCAGATCATTCCAGAGGTAGGAAGGAAAGGAAACAGATGGAGAATGAGATAAATTCAAGAACAAAAAGTCAGAAAGCTGTGATCGAGAGAGGAGGTGCATGGTTGAAACAAAAACAAAGTAGAGAGAGGGGGTGGAAGAGGAAAATTAAATATGGTTGTGGAGGGAAGCATGATGAAGGCAGGAGATAATTTTATCTGAAGGATTTTTCTGGAAGAAGTCAGCAATTGAGTTGTGGGGAGTAAGGGAAGCTCTGGGAAGGTTGTACAGGGGGCAAGCAAGGCAAACGTGATGGATTGTGAGCTAAAGGGCAATAAAATATGGTCGAATTGATATGTATACAAACAACATTATCTGTAAGTAGTAGAAACATCAAAGAAATCAAGAATAAATTGACTACTGATATGATGGAAATAACAAAATGGATTTATAGAAATAAACTAGCTCTTAATGGTAGCAAAACCAAATGCAAATAATCAGAGATGAAGGTTTTTAAATAGAGAGATTAATTTATAAATTTAAATTAACAACACGGAACTAGAATGTGTAGACAGTGTCAGATGTTTAGGTGTGATGATAGAAAAAATTTGATTTTTTATGAGCATGTCTCTGCTGTATTAAAAAACTTGCCTGAGAATGGTAGGCTTAAGAAAGCTAGAAGCTCATTAAACACCCACCAGTTATCCATGCTTTACAATGCCTCTATATTGCCACACATAAATGTTTGTGGTATTGTGTGGGCCAATAAACAGAATAAGAGAAATTTTTTCAAAATGGATTTCTATCGTCAAATCTGACTGGAATAAAGCCATCACATTACCATTATACTCCTTTTTTGGGACTTAATAAACTCTGTACCAGAAAAGCAAGCAAAAATTCTGTTAGCTACTCTGGCACAGAGTTTTTCAAGTACCAAAACAGAGTATAATGGTAATGTGAAGGCTTTATTTCAGTCCATTTTGACAATAGAAATCTATTTTGAAAATAGAAGCTGTTCTGATAAGATATTTTCAATTCAAAGACGATGAGCAAGAATTGTTAGCTGTGCGGAATGGGATACACAGGCATCTGAAATAATAGATAAATTACAATGGGTATCAATATCCGAGCAGTTCTTTAATAACAACTGCATCATGATGTATAAGATCCTAAATGATATATCACCGGCATACCTAAAATGCAAATTTACAAAAAATGAAGAAGTCCATTCACATTACACACATCAAGCTAACCACAACCACATTAAGATGACTTTGTGTTGCACTGAATATTAATACAAAAGTTCATTAACCTTAATAGGAATTACATCATGGAATAGTATTAATAATAAAATTAAAGAAAGTTTATCAGTTAATGCATTTAAAACATCCTTAAAACAAGCAATTCTTTCTAAGGAAGCTTCTAATAGATAAAATTGTTGGTTTTCTTAACAATTGCCTTATTTTGATTATGTTTATGTTTAATTTTTTTCTCTCCATGATTTTTCTTTCTATATGTTTTATACCTAACACTTTCTACTCTTTGTTTGTTTGTTCTTTTAAACATGTTCTTAATTCTTATGCCATTTTGCATTGATCTGTTTAAATATTTTAAACTTTTCACTTTTGATTGTCTAAGTCTTATTCATCATATTTCTTATACCATTTTGTAAATTGTTATGTTGTAACCCAGGGCCCCAAGGTAGACCAACTTATTGTTGATTGGGCCACCCTGGTAAAATATACATGAATAAATAAAGTACCACCACTGCTGGGGAGCTAATCTAAGATAGATTAACATCCCGTCATTGGAGTCATGTACTCTCATCCGTTTGGGCCATTGAAACCGGAGATAACACTGACTCTATGAGCCTAATAGCTTCGATGGTAGAATGTTATCAATTTGTTAGTGTATGCATGAATTTGAATATGCAGACATAAACACTGTGAATAATTTTATTACAGTGAAAATCAGATTTGACATATCAGCCATACATATTACAATAGTTTTAAAATGACATATTTTCATCAAATTACCATGCTGCTTTTAGTATACTGTATTTCAGTGTCCACAGGCGAATAAATGTGGGTCATAATTGACATGTCTAAAAAAAAAAAAAAATTGAATACTGTATTGTGCCTTACCTTGTGACCTACAAATCTGAATGCCCTCATCTGAGCCTTGAAGTTCCATACCATGAGGCAGGAATCCATGGATCCAGAGGCTAATGAAAATAAAACAAATTTGATGAAAATATATAAAAATCTCAATAATCCTAAACATGGGGTCTTCCTGTATTACTCAACAGTGTTAATGTGGAAACCATTGTAGCAATAAACAAATAATTCTTTAAAAGCCTCTTACATTAGAAAAAAATGTAGCATCCAACTTTCAAATGTAAATACATGTAAATAATGTAATGAATGTAAATTTTAAGTCCATCTTAAATGAAAGAGGACTTTAATAGAAACAAACTGGTGAAGAAAGCATTCAAAATCTTATTCTGTTAAGGAGATATTTAAGTTTAAAGCTCTGTCTAATTTGTGTAGAAATGACTGGTGTAGTAAATCTACTATGGAAAGTTGGTGTCTTCATCATCATATTATTAACAATTGCTAATGTATTTTAAAGAAAGTTTATTTATTTTTCATTATTTGAATTATTTTCCCTCAAACTTTCTTCAGATGGTATATTATAAATACCCTTCCTAGATTCAGTTTTACTACTTTTTTCACATATCCAATGGTTTTTAAGCCATAAAATCAGGACAGCATATGATAGAATACATAAAGACTTTGAGGAATCTGAGGCTATGACATCACAATTAGTCTGATTTCAGTCGTTTCTACACAAATGATACCAAACTTTCAAACTTAGGTATCTCCTAACAAAATACGATTTTTGAATGTTTTCTTCACAATTTGGTTTTTTTTTAACTCCTCTTTCATATGAGATGGACTTGCTTGACCCTTGAACTAATCTTTTTATTCTTGCACTTACCAAGCTGCTTCATATTAGGGTTGAAGTCCACACTTGTTACAGTATCTCTGTGCCCCTTGAAGTTTCGTTCTAAAGTTGGATCCTCCTTAAGAAATAAAGAATTACATCAACATTGGTATTGTGAAGTAAACTCCTATACAGAATTTGTGTAATGCTTGAATTAATACATGTGTAGCTGGATCTTTTTGTCCAAGTCCATACAAAAAAAAACAACTGTGACTACAGTTTGACCTGTAACTATAGGCCAATTAGTCTAGCTAGTGTTGTGTGCAAGGTCATTGAGTCAATTAACATAACATGACATAATATAACAAGATGACATGCTAAGAAGGGTGAATCACCCCCATAAAACTGCCAAACTAACACAACCACCTCCACCACACAAAAAAATATGCCCAGAGCTAGTAAAGAACTTACCAATGTTGACTTTGAAATTATAAACATAATTGGAGCTAACTACCCACTCAGGCAAACCATTCCGCTCAATAACAACTCTTTGCAAAAAGTAAAAATGCTGAATATCTATCCCTAAGAACTCTTTGGTCAACTTCAAACTGCTACTACATGCCACATGAGGATTAGCTGAAACATGCATGAAATTACAGGAAGTCAAAGCATCACTACCTGATAGGAATTTAAAAACCTAAATCATATCGCCACATACTTTTCTCAACTCAAGCGTCGTTAAACCAAAAGCCCGTAAGGGGCGCCAAAAGTAACAACCCATTTGGACGTTGGTCGCTCATAATCGACTGCTCGTTTTCACACCAGGCTGTCGGATTTGACCCATTGAATCTCGGACTAAGCCTGTGTAAGCGCTGTAGCCCTACCTGGAAAAAGCAGCCTAGTTTGGTACACATAGAATGCATAGAGAACAGTTCTCACTATCTAAGCTAAGAATCTGAATCAGATAAGTTGGCAAAAATCCTTTAAGAGGACATAGGCCTAAATGCCAACAGAGCGTAAAAAGTATGAGTAAAAAATTAAAAAAAACAGTTAGCAATACAAGTGTTAGTAAGTTTAGCTTTTAAACAGTTGAGACTTGGTGCATGTACAATGTCTGACGGTAAAGCATTCCAATTCTTTAGTATGTGAGGGAAGAAAGAGTGTTTATATACATTCTTTTTAGCATAGGAAACCTGGAAATTAAGGTCATGATTATTTCTTGTATTAGTTCTGACGGTGGGGATAAGTTTATCTTTTTTAGCTAAGCCTAGGCTCTAAATTAGAGCCTAGGCCTAGCTTGGTTATCTAACATAAAAAGGCTAGACTTCAAGTTCAATACAACTCAAGTTAACTTAACTGTTACTGTAAGTAACGCTAGGCCTAGCATCACCAACTTTACTTAGGCTATAAACAGTAAAAGTAAACTTTGCAGCAGTGCTACTTACAAGAACGCTCGCCATGGTTTCTTCGCGACAAACAGTATCTTTTCAATACTACGAAAGTTTCCACTGATATTTCAATAATTTGTCGTCGGGACACACAACATTCACCACATTTCACAACAGCTGAGTGCCGAATTGACTTCAAATGCAAAGTATATTCGCGTGTTGATGTATACATGCAGCGCAGTTTAGTTGCATATGCAGGGCTTATTCACACACTGTAATAAAACAAATCAGGCATATTTACAACGCGACCATGGTGCCTCCAGTATTTAAACATCGCGTAACGAGCATGCGTAGTGCACCTGTTTATAACAGCTTCTCTGATTGGCTCATATTTTCAAAATGTCTGCTCCCTGTGCAGCTGAAGTGTGAAAAAATAGCGATAAAATTTCAGATTTATACTCGTATTATTGTGATCACACTGTTAAGTAAGTATGAAACTTCAATATCTGTTTTATTTTATCAAACTTAGTTGTAAATTGAAATTTTATTATAAAGTAAAACCTACATTTAGGTATAGGCCTAATGCTAATTCGTACGTAGTTTTTCATGTTTCTGTTAACTTACTAGTTGCACGAAAATAAAATCATGAAGTAGGTCTACACTCAAAGAGTCAAATGTCATGTTGTCTATCATTTCAATATTCATTCCAATCCGTGTTGAAGAAGACTAAATATGTAGATTCTTTCAATGTTTAAGTACTTCTATAGGGCTAATATTTTAGGTTAACTTCAAGCGACTTTTTTTGTCAGTTTGTCACATAGGCCTAGTTATGGAATCATTAACCATCGTTCGTCCGTAATTTAACATAGCATAACAAGATTACGGGCGAAGAAATGTTACTTACCCCATAAAACTCTCAAACTAATACCAACACAAACCAATCAAAGGCGCCCAGAGTTAGTAAACAACTTCTCAATGTTGACTTTGAAATTGTGAACAGAATTGGAGCTAACTTCCTACTCAGGCAAACCATTCCTCTCATTAATAATAAGTCTTTGCGAAAAGCTAAAATGCCGAATATCTATCCGTGAAAACTCTTTGGTCAACTTCAAAGTGTTACCACGTGTCACATGAGGATTAGCAGAAATATACAAGAAATACAGTGTAACAGGAAGTCAAAGCTTTATTACCAGATAGGAACTTAAAAACATACAATCCATATTTCATATGATACTTGATATAGGATTTAAATCTAAGCCAATTACAGCAAACAGCAAGTCAGAATCTTATTCCTGTCTCAATTTATTGATGTTTGAAGTCGACACATGGACGCTGCTATTTGTTCAAATCTGTATTGAAATCTTGTGCATGATGACATTATTTCCCCAAAAGAGAAATGAAAGATTTAATATAATGTATTTCTTTGAAACTTTTAATAAAGTTTTTATTCCAAAATGATGAGACAGTTTTTAACAATAACAACATGTTTTTACAATTTCATGTGTACACAAAAAATACCCTCGACTTTTACAAAAGGAAAACAACTTTTCATAAGCTAGAATACTTGAGACAGATTATAAGGTAATACAAGGCATTCCAACATCCTATGGGTTCATGACATCATAATCTGCATGTTTTAAATTCAAAATGACAGCTCTTATAGTAGTAGCATTAAAGTTTTTAATAATTAGAAAAAATGTGATAGATTGCTTTGGGAGGTAGGAAACTTTGTCAGAAGATTTATTATTTTTAATTCTATCCTATTAAAAAAGGATTATGTCAGACTGTATGTCTCCTTTACAAATGCCCATCATTTTGCCTGAGTAGCATGAAAATGTGGTGTTCATCCACTTCAGTTAGAAGGCTATGCTGGCTTGGTTACATTCATCACATTGAGGACAGAAGCATCCCAAAGAATATTTTATACAGCAAGCTCTCTTCAGGCTCCAGACCGGTCAAGCAACCAATGCTGTGCTTCAGAGTTCAAGGATGTCTGCAGGAGAGATATAAAGTCAGCTGATATTGACAAACATAAATGGAAAGCAGTTGCCTCTGACCGTGCAAAGTGGAGACACAGAGGGCGGAGACAAAGAGGGAAGAGCTGACGAGGCAGAAGAGGGATTGTATGAAAGCGATAGCCATCCCAACAGCTCCACTGCCTACAAGTTCGGCAATTGCTACAAAGACTGTCATTGCAGGATTGGACTTTACAGTAACAGCTGTCGCTGCTAAACCACAAATTATGCTTACCTAACCTGGGCAAAGTCCATTCTCCAAGACAAACGGAGCCAATGGAATCCACTTCCATCCCAGTCAAAATATCCATGTTTACCCATGACAAAACTTCTGAAGTTGTCTTATATGTTTATCGATTGTAGTAGTCATACTTATGAAACATAAATTAAACTCTTTTTTTAGTAAACAAAATTGTTGACTTACGTGGTACGGTGGTAGCAACCCTCAACAGGTACGTTTGCTTTGTGGTCGCCAACTAATAAAAAAAATGGTTACCAGTTTTTCTCATTTCCAAAATTTGTATTGCCAAAATTGTTAAGTTACTCACCTGTACAAAAATCTGTTTTAAATCTTAATTTTGAATGAAGAAACTCTTCTTCCCTCGATTGTTTTCTTGCATAAATAATTTAACTCATACTTTAATGACAACTCAGCTTATGCTCATAACTATTATTAAAACTAAAGACTGATTGACAAAGCAAAACATATGATCATTTGCCATCATCATTTTTTACAAGGTACGAGCATATAGCTGTATTTGGAAATTATATAAGAAATCTGTATTGGAAAACCTTTTTTGAATAAGTTGAACTATCATTCCTATTAGATAGCTATCAAAATAAGGATATTATTTCCACATTATTCTCACAAGTTTCTTTGCAACTTCTTTAACTTTACCAGTTACCTATACTATAACAATCCTTGATATTGTATCATCGCCATGGGGCTTGTCAGCTTGTGGGGACAAAGTTATGGTGTACAAATTCCGTATTAGGATTGCCAGTAATGTTGGGGTAGTAAAGAATAAAGGTGTTTCATGCTACCGAAGTATTTTCAGTATCTTTCTCTCTTAAAGAATTTGTATTTTATTTTGGTTGCCAGGTGAACCTAAAGTGTTATATTTCTGGCGAATAAATTCATCATTTTTCAATTTTTTCCTTACCAAGACTTAAGTTTTCATTGCCATGGTGACAGGATTTGTCAAGGATTAAGTGGTAGATGGAACTTGGAGCTGTTAGTCTAAGCCTATCTAGGTCTATGATGTGATGTTGAATAGTGTATTTGAAGGAGTCACAATCACTTATCGAGTGTGGATTTTGAAAGTGATAAATCAATATAAGTTCCATTCTGTCTGGTGATGGTTGGGATGGATATTATTATGTAATCTTTCTGCCTCATTAAAATTGAGAAAAATTATGGTAATTATTAATTAATTGTTTCATTTTATTCAAAGATATTCAGAAAAGCAAATCGTGCACCCACTCACTCACTGCTCCCTTCTCCTCAAGTGGCGGTTAAGGCCTTTAAAACAGAGATCCATCTCTTTCTGTCTTGTGCCACTTCACTCACTTGGTTCCAGTACCCCTATCTGAGCAATCTTTCTCCTCTAACCATTTGCCTAAAAGTTGCTTTTGGCCTGCCTCTTTTTCCTTGCCCATCTGGTGTCAAGGAAAAAGCTACCAAAGCTACAAAATTAAATTTAAATCTCTTTAATATTTTATCCACAGAGGACAACAATCATTTGGTTTTCTGCAAATGAAGACAAATTAAACAGTTCCAGAAATGGCAGAAAGAAACACTCTTTCACAAGAAATCAAATTGCATTTTAAAGTTGTGCAGTATATGATGGAGGCCAGCATCAAGCTGCACCTGGATTCAGCAACTGTTGCATCTGCCTGCACAATCTACCACCGCTTTTTTACACATTGTAAGGTGGAAAATTACGATCCATACATTGTTGGTGCAGCTGCAATATACCTAGCCACAAAAGTTGAAGAACAGCATGCAAAGTTAAGAGATATCATAAATGTTTGTTACAGGTAAGCTACTGCATCACTTTTTTTGTTGTCAGATTTAAATCATCGTTAGTTCAATAGCTCGTTTGAGTTGTCAGTCTCAACCCAAAATATCACTCAATTGTTATAATTGTTAATTAAAGGATAGTGAGCGAGCACATAAAAGTAAGATTTGCTTAAAATTCTTTAAGATAATTTTCTGCTATACTTTCCACTTCTGGTGGTAGGAATGTTCAAGACTAGCAACAAAGTACTATTGAACAATTTTGGACTGAACTTAAATGTCACTTGCAAAAGGGATTTAATTTAGATCCTAGGCTGCGATACTCACGTAGTAACAACATATTTTGCAAGAATCTGAATTTGATCAACCATAGTTTTAGGTTACAGGTTTTCCCTGTTTGACGGTTAAACTTAAAACGCAACTGAAAACCTGCATTTTTGGTTCGCATGCGAAGCATTATGGAACCTATGTAATGGCGATTACGGCCGTCTGGACGTCCGGCTGTCCACAGATTTGTTCTGAGATTTCCTCAGAAATGTAAAAAGTTTTTCGAGAATTCTTCAGAAAATGTTAAAGTTTCTTCAGATATCCTTATGGAAGGTTAGAATTTCCTTATAAAATGTTAAAGTTTTTCAGAGATACTTAGGCCGGATTGAGGACTATAGTTTCCTTTAAAAGTCTACAAAACATTCGATATTTTCTTAGAAGATAACTGTAAAATTAAATAATTTTCCAATATTCTTCAGAGATCCTCAAGTCTCTGTTGTAGCACTTGAGATTTAAAATTCTTCAAAATATGTGGGCACCAACAGTTGTATTAGGCATGCTCATTAAACTCCACCCTTATTATTGTGGTTATTTGCATAAAGTTGCTACAGTATATGAGCTGACCAGACTTTTTTTTTTATTTAGTCTGCTTAGTGAGGGAGTGTAACAGGATGTGATTGCATAGAGAGGGATGCCATGTGGGACATGGATGGCAGCCATATGATATAATATTTACCATGTTGTATACACCAAGGGCTATATCAGGCATACATTTTTGACTCCACCTTCTTTTCTTATTCAACAAGTCATTTGCGTATAAGCTATTATATGAACTGTTACTTACATACATAGTATGCTCAATCAGGGAATGTGATAGCTAGGATGAGACTTCTTATGGAACCTATGGGACATCATGTGAGACATAGGGTGGGATGCCATGTGGGACATGGGGTGGGATGCCATGTAAGACATGGGGTGGGATGCCATGCAGGACATGTGGTGGAATGCCATGCAGGACATAAGGTGAAATGCCATGGGATAGAATGTCATGTGGGACATGGGATGTCATGTGGGATATGGCGTCCCACCCCATTTCAACAAGTCATTTGCATATAAGTTATTATATGAACTGCCACTTTCATACATAGTATGCTCAATCAGGGACTGTGATAGCTAGGATGAGACTTCTTATGGAGCCTGTGGGACATGGGGTGGGATGCCATGTGGAACAGGGTAGAATGCCATGTGGGACATGGTGGGATGCCACGAGTAACACAGTGTGACATAGGTTGGGATGCCATGTGTGACATAAGGTTGGATGCCATGTGTGACATAAGGTAGGATGCCATGTGGGACATAGGGTAGGAGGCCATGTGGGACATAGGGTGGGAGGCCATGGGGACATGGGATGTGATGCCATGTGGGACATAAAGTAGGATGTCATTGGGACATTGGGAGGGATACCATAAGAAACATATGGTAGGATGCCATGTGGAACACCAGGTGGGAAGCCACTGATGCGGGATACGGAAGAATGCCATGTGGGAGTGATGTCATGTGGTACATATGGTTGAATGCCATGTGGGACATGTGGTGGAATTCCATGTGAGACACTGTATAATAAAATGCCATGTGAGACATAGGGTGGGATGCCATGTGGGACATGGGGTGGGATGCCATGTGGGGACATGGGGTGGGATGCCATGTGGGACATGGGGGTGCCATGTAGGGTATGTGGTGGAATGCCATGCAGGACATAGGGTGGAATGCCATGGGATGGAATGTCATGTGGGACATGGGATGTCATGTGGGACATGGCGTCCCACCTCATTTCAACAAGTCATTTGCATATAAGTTATTATATGAACTGCCACTTTCATACATAGTATGCTCAATCAGGGACTGTGATAGCTAGGATGAGACTTCTTATGGAGCCTGTGGGATGTCATGTAGGACATGGGGTGGGATGCCATGTGGAACAGGGTAGAATGCCATGTGGGACATGCCACGAGTAACACAGTGTGACATAGGTTGGGATGCCATGTGTGACATAAGGTTGGATGCCATGTGTGACATAAGGTAGGATGCCATGTGGGACATAGGGTAGGAGGCCATAGGGTGGGAAGCCATGGGGACATGGATGTGATGCCATGTGGGACATAAAGTAGGATGTCATTGGGACATTGGGAGGGATACCATAAGAAACATATGGTAGGATGGCATGTGGAACACCAGGTGGGAAGCCACTGATGCGGGATACGGAGGAATGCCATGTGGGAGTGATGTCATGTGGTACATATGGTTGAATGCCATGTGGGACATGTGGTGGAATTCCATGTGAGACACTGTATAATAAAATGCCATGTGAGACATAGGGTGGGATGCCATGGGACATGGGGTGGGATGCCATGTGGGGACATTGGGTGGGATGCCATGTGGGACATGGGGTGCCATGTAGGGTATGTGGTGGAATGCCATGCAGGACATAGGGTGGAATGCCATGGGATGGAATGTCATGTGGAACATGGGATGTCATGTGGGACATGGCGTCCCACCCCATTTCAACAAGTCATTTGCATATAAGTTATTATATGAACTGCCACTTTCATACATAGTATGCTCAATCAGGGACTGTGATAGCTAGGATGAGACTTCTTATGGAGCCTGTGGAATGTCATGTGGGACATGGGGTGGGATGCCATGTGGAACAGGGTAGAATGCCATGTGGGACATGGTGGGATGCCACGAGTAACACAGTGTGACATAGGTTGGGATGCCATGTGTGACATAAGGTTGGATGCCATGTGTGACATAAGGTAGGATGCCATGTGGGACATAGGGTAGGAGGCCATGTGGGACATAGGGTGGGAGGCCATGGGGACATGGGATGTGATGCCATGTGGGACATAAAGTAGGATGTCATTGGGACATTGGGAGGGATACCATAAGAAACATATGGTAGGATGCCATGTGGAACACCAGGTGGGAAGCCACTGATGCGGGATACGGAGGAATGCCATGTGGGAGTGATGTCATGTGGTACATATGGTTGAATGCCATGTGGGACATGTGGTGGAATTCCATGTGAGACACTGTATAATAAAATGCCATGTGAGACATAGGGTGGGATGCCATGTGGGACATGGGGTGGGATGCCATGTGGGGACATGGGGTGGATGCCATGTGGGACATGGGGGTGCCATGTAGGGTATGTGGTGGAATGCCATGCAGGACATAGGGTGGAATGCCATGGGATGGAATGTCATGGGACATGGGATGTCATGTGGGACATGGCGCCCCACCTCATTTCAACAAGTCATTTGCATATAAGTTATTATATGAACTGCCACTTTCATACATAGTATGCTCATTCAGGGACTGTGATAGCTAGGATGAGACTTCTTATGGAGCCTGTGGGATGTCATGTAGGACATGGGGTGGGATGCCATGTGGAACAGGGTAGAATGCCATGTGGGACATGCCACGAGTAACACAGTGTGACATAGGTTGGGATGCCATGTGTGACATAAGGTTGGATGCCATGTGTGACATAAGGTAGGATGCCATGTGGGACATAGGGTAGGAGGCCATGTGGGACATAGGGTGGGAAGCCATGGGGACATGGATGTGATGCCATGTGGGACATAAAGTAGGATGTCATTGGGACATTGGGAGGGATACCATAAGAAACATATGGTAGGATGGCATGTGGAACACCAGGTGGGAAGCCACTGATGCGGGATACGGAGGAATGCCATGTGGGAGTGATGTCATGTGGTACATATGGTTGAATGCCATGTGGGACATGTGGTGGAATTCCATGTGAGACACTGTATAATAAAATGCCATGTGAGACATAGGGTGGGATGCCATGTGGGACATGGGGTGGGATGCCATGTGGGGACATTGGGTGGGATGCCATGTGGGACATGGGGTGCCATGTAGGGTATGTGGTGGAATGCCATGCAGGACATAGGGTGGAATGCCATGGGATGGAATGTCATGTGGGACATGGGATGTCATGTGGGACATGGCGTCCCACCCCATTTCAACAAGTCATTTGCATATACGTTATTATATGAATTGACACTTTCATACATAGTATGCTCAATCAAGGACTGATAGCTAGGATGAGACTTCTTATGGAGCCTATGGGATGTCATGTGGGACATGGGGTGGGATGCCATGTGGAACGGTAGAATGCCATGTGGGACATGGTGGGATGCCACGAGTAACACAGAGTGTGACATAAGTTGGGATGCCATGTGTGACATAAGGTAGGATGCCATGTGTGACATAGGGTAGGAGACTATGTGGGACATAGGGTAGGAGGCATGGGGACATGGGATGTGATGCCATGTGGAACATAAAGTAGGATAACATTGGGACATTGGGAGGAAAACCATAAGAAACATATGGTGAGATGCCATGTGGAACATCAGGTGGGAAGCCACTGATGCGGGACACGGAGGGATGTCATGTGGGAGGGATGTCATGTGGTACATGGTTGAATGCCATGTGGGACATATGGTGGAATTCCATGTGAGACACTGTATGGTGAAATGCCTTGTGGGAGATATGGTGGAATGCCATGTGGGACAAGGCATGGGATGTCATGTGGGACATGAGCTTGGATGTCATTTGGGACATGGGATGTGGAACATAGGGTGGAATGCCATGTGAGTCATAGTATGGGATGCCCTGTGGGACATATGATGGAATGCCACATGGGACATCATTTGGGACATGGGGTGGGATGCCATGTAGGAGATAGGGTGGAATGCCATGTGGGATGGGATGCCATGTGGGACATGGGGTGGAATGCCATGTGGGACTTAGTGTGAGATGCTATTTTTATAATTAGCCGGGTCATAAGATATGGGTGTCAATTTGCATGGGCATGCGAACCATGACAGTATTTACCGTTCTAGTTAAATTTAACATTCATGAACTTCATTCATTTCATAACATTTTTCCTCTTCAGAATTTTGCACATGGATGAGCAGCCACTTGAAATTGGGAAGTTATACTGGGATCTCAGAGACGGCATTGTTAATTGTGAACTTCTTCTCATCCGAGCGTTAGGATACAACCCTAAAATTGGTGATCTTCCACACAAGTACCTTGTACATTATTTAAAATCTTTACAGAATTGGGTGGATAAGGCAACGTGGGATAGTCTTCCTCTGTGTAAAACTGCATGGGCTTTTTTAAGAGACAGCTACCATGTAAATTTGTGTTTGCAGACAAAAGCACAGCATATGGCAATCGCAGTTGTGTATTTTACGTTCCAGATTCTTGGTGTTGAAGTGCCTCTGAACGATTCGGCCAAAATCCCATGGTGGAAGGTAAGTAATTTCAATATGACACTTTTCCCATAATGTAGATCAATAACTACAGTACATTCCAACAAGTATTCAAGAGGCTGTTGGAAAAGTATTGATGTTTGGGGAGGATGGAGGAGATGAAAAACTTTTAATTGAACAATTATTGGGGATAAGTTTTTGTTTTCATGTTTATGCTCATTTCTAATGCCAATCAGCATTAAATTAACCTTCAAATAATTGATGCAATAGTTAAAGTAATTTGCTGTGGAGGTTCAAAACTATGCTTGGAAGAAACAAGATCTTATGTAATTTTTCATCAGATGTAATGAGAATAAGTTGGAAGTTGAATATTCCTGCAATACATGCTATTTATACAGGTTTGTACAGTTTCCGAGTTTTAAATGATACACTGGTAATACAAAAATTGTTTTTGTTTTGTTTTCTATGTTTGCTATGAATTAATACAATCTCTTATTTAATTGCAGGTTTTCAGTGAAGACATTACAGTAGATATGATTGAAGAAATCATATCACAACTGATAAATATGTACGATATTGAGAACACAGTTTGAGACCACTTTATCCAGATGTCTGATGAGATCTCATGATTCAAGAAGTGACTTGAGTATAACTAGTGCAACAATCACGGAAGTAGTGATTGTCTGATGAAACGTTGTACTGTTATTCTCCACACAAACTGGAAACATTGCCTTTAAAGTTCAAGATGGAAAAATATATTTTCAAATGATGCAGTCGATGGACCACGTAGACAACGTTTATAGAAAATGTAAAGTGATGTTGAAATTTCACGAGACCAAATCTTTCTTATCATTCATCCTCATGAATAAATGATGAAACCAAAAACCATTGTTCAGTTTTTCACACATAAATATTTATTATTCAATATCAATTTTATTCATAAATCATGACAGAGTTGACATACTTTGTAAAACTGTTAAGCACCATAATTACAGCATATAGAAAAAATGTTATGCCAACAACTATCTGTTCCCAGCAGCTGTCAGTTTTTTTAAGTACCTGCATGTTACCATGCATTCCTTCCTCTTTGCGACTAACTATGGAACATATTTTCACACACTTGGCATACACACTATATAATACTGTTTTTTTACACATGATTAAATAATTTTTTTTTAATTGGAAATTGGGTACAATCACACTTATACAAAATTTCACACAACACTAATACAAAGCCTTCTTGTATTTATGGCAGTGTTATAAGTATCATTACATTCTACATTACTGAGTAGTAACATGTTTAGAATACTACGACCATTATTTAATGTAAATAACCATACCTTAGCAAAACTTTAATGACACTTTCGTTGTTGTATTTATGCTGTGATGGAAAGCCTTTTTGCACTTGACATTATATTCATAAACGTTTTACTTTGAATTTCTTCATATATGAATATTTTGGGTATAATGCCAAGTGGCAAACTCTTCAAGAATTCAAAGGATGGAATACAAATATACAAATATTGCCACAAAGCTTCAAATCTCTATAATGCAAGATGAAAATAATTTGTGCAAACATTAAAAGCAGAAATAGGCTTTCTTTGTGCAGCATTAATAATGCAGCATAGACTTCCAAATTATCTCCTGAATATCTGGAGTAGCATTTGAAAAATAAAGATTACAATGACCACTGCAAAAGAATGTGCAGCAATAGTTGCAAATATTAATGCATCGCTGTATTAAAAGGAGCACTAAGACCTAAAAGTTGAGGGTGTATTTTTATGGAGTCCCCCAAAATATCTTGCTTATCTAGCACGCAATGGTATACTTATTTTCTGGTTAATAGGAATATAACCTTTTCCCTCACGTCGCCTGTGGGCTATGGAGGCATGAAGTTTATAAATCTCTTGTGGATAATATATCTTTAAAATTTGCAAAAACGAGCCCCCACACTTTTGAGTCTAGTGCACCTTTAACACAAGACCTGTAGTTCAGTTCTCTTCTTTGAAACAGATAAGCGACCCTTTCCTGATTCTTTACTGTAATGCTAATTATCTTTAACATACTTTTTAATGTGGTCAAAGAGATACTTATTCAGAGATCACTTAAATGGCAACAAAATAAAATGCACATTTGGTTCATGAATGTTTGATCTCTTAAGTTTCACGTATGCGATAAGTTTCTATTCCAGTAGCACACGTTACAACAGTCAGCCTCCACAAAGGACAAGTTTCAACTACAACTACCATACTTTATCAGTGTAGGCAAGCAGAAAAACAAAAAGTAGTGAGGTACGAGAAAGTCTTGTTCAATTGAGAACATATTGAATCTTTCAGTTGCATCTCTAGATATGAATGGTCAAATAAATCTAAGCAACAGGAGTGATGTATTTTCCTGCTAATTAGAATTTTATCTGACGATGCCAATGACAAACAACTTATAATGCTTAAAATATTTATGCTACCCTTTTGATATTCACTAGTATCCATTTGTTGACAGAGCACTGAGATCTTTACCAAATTTGGCATTGTTTGAACTTTGAAACAAATATTGCTATTAAGTACACATTGAAAATATAATGGCTTGGAAGATGGATCTCTGGTTATAGCAAAAAAATTCATGTGAGTTTGTCCTGAAATTTGTGTCAGAGATGTCATAGTCTATTATACCCACCTCCCCCCCTCTCCCCATCCCCACCTCCTCCCATTAGTTCACTTACATCTGGAAGGTGTGTAAGGTACATGTAGCTCTCTACTTTAGCACACATTACTATATATTTGATTCTCCACAAACACAATGTGGAAACATACAAAGGAGCTAAGGAAGCAATTTTTCCCATTTTCTGCATTATAAATAGTTCCTAGATGCTAAATAATGACCTTGATCACCTAAATCTGATGCACCATTCTGCACACAGCATTTACTCTTCATATCCAAATACAATAATTTTGTCCAATAGAATATTTGTGGATTAATATTAAACACCAACATCTCTATACTGGATAAATACAACATCACAAATTCACTTCCAATACTAGTACTGCATGTAAAAAACATGTAACTCGTTGATACTAATTAGTTTGAACTTCAGGCTATGAACGAGAAACCAGCAATTTTGGATTGAGGGAAATTCACTTGGAAACTCAGCTGCACATAGGGATGAATTGCCATAAATTTAGAACCGCTCTGGTCGGGGATCATCCACAGACACATTGATGCGCTGCTCTCGCCTTGTCATGTGGGAGCATTTACCAAGTTATCAGCAAATTGTCGGCTGTCCACACCAAGGCTGACCAAATGAGGCGAAACCTGACAACAATGAACAAAACATCCAAAATTAAATAACCACTAACAATCATTTACACATAATAAAATGAATAGAGATGACTGATAATTTAATATTCAACAAACATTTAAAAAAAGCTAGTCCATCAAACTTTTGGCTCCATTACCATTATGAAGTCAACAAATGCTGCCAAGGACAAGCATGTTGGATCAATTTACTTCAAAATAAACGATACCCCCAAAAAAACATACCTTTGGAACTTTAAACGCACATACAGCACTCCCATGCTTTGAAAACAGTGTCAATGCACTCCACACCTTCACCAGTCCTCTGAAAAATAAAAGTAAACAAATAATGATGAAAATAAGATTATCCAAAATCAATACTGCACTTATAACCTGCTGATTTCTGAAGAATCAATACCCACTATGCATATATAATATGGAAGTACGTACGTTTGAGGTAAAATGTAGATTTAGATATCACAAAATATTTTTGTTTCTACAAAACAAAAAAGGAATATCACTTATGTTTTAAATATTTCATAATGTACAGTAACTACTTCTACTTGGATATTAGCTGTGGCTATTAAATGTTGTCTAAAAAAGGAAAGACCTACGCTGATGGAACTCTCAAGATTGCTTCCAAGGAATCTGACTGGAAGGAGAGGACATCCACCACTATAGAAGCCCCTGCATCACCATGTAGCTCCTGAAGTGCCTTCACTATGATGGCTTTAAACATTTCTGCATCCAAGTGAGGTGCAGATGCTTCAAATTCTCTGAGGAATCAAAGGTAAATCGAAATTAATTGGAAAGTTAATCAATTGGATGCTTCAACTTCTCTGAGGAATCAAGAGGGAAATCAGTTAGAAAGTTAATCTATTGGATGCTTTAAATTCTGAGGAATCAAAAGAAAAATCAAAATTAGTTGCAAAGTTAATCAATTGGATGCTTCAAATTATCTAAGGAATCAAATTCAATTGGAAAGTTAAGCAATTGGATGCTTCAAATTCTCTAAAGAATCAAAAAGGAAATCAAAAATTAATTAGAAAATTAATCAATTGGATGCTTCAAATTCTATAAGGAATCAAAAGGGAAATCAAAATTAATTGGAAACTTAATCCATTGGATGCTTCAAATTCTCAGAGGAATTAAAAGGGAAATCAAAATCAATTGCAAAGTTAATTAATTGGATGCTTCAAATTCTTGAAAGAATCAAAAGGGAAAGCAAAATCAATTAGAAGTCAATCCATTAGATGCTTCAAATTCTCTGAGGAATAAAAAGGTAAATCGAATCCAATTGAAAAGTTGATTAATTGGAAAGTTAATCAATTGGATGCTTCAACTTCTCTGAGGATTCAAAAGGGAAATCAATTAGAAAGTTAATCAATAGGATGCTTCAAATTCTTTGAGGAATCAAAATCAATTGGAAAGTTAATCAATTAAATGCTTCAAATTCTCTGAGGAATCAAAAGGGAAATCAAAATTAATTAGAAAGGTAATCAACTGGATGCTTCAAATTCTCTGAGGAATCAAAAGGGAAATCAAAATCAATAGGAAAGTTAATCAATTGGATGCTTCAAATTCTCTGAGGAATCAAAAGGGAAATCAAAATCAATAGGAAAGTTAATCAATTGGATGCTTCAAATTCTCTGAGGAATCAAAAGGGTAATCAAAATCAATTGGAAAGTTAATCAATCAGATGCTCCAAATTCTCTGAGGAATCAAAGGGAAATCAAAATCAATTGGAAAGTTAATCAATAGGAAAGTTTATTACAAAGGAAAGATTAATTGATTTGATATCAATCCATTCATTTCCATCTAATACTTCTAAACCATACCATAGTTAGGAAACATTAAAAGAAGTAATTACAATTATATATTACAGATGAACAAGAAAACCGGGAATTTCTTAAAGATAGAGCAATAAACATTCAAGAAAATAAGGTAACTGTGATGGTTCATGTACAAAACACATTAATCCAGTAATTTGACATCAGCCAAAATGTAAAGAACTTTGGTAACAAATTAACAGTTACTTATATTATGCTCATTTCATTTCATAACCATTTATCTCCAAATTATGCAATAATAGCAAAACACATACAAAGTCACAATAGAAAGTAAGTACATACATTATTTCAGAAACAACATAAAATGCAAAAAGGATAATTGGAAAAGGAGAGAGAACAAAGTTAGAAAGACTTAATTTATAACTCTCCCCCAGAAAACCTAATTTAAATCACAACCTGAACAACAGAAAAAATGTTATTGTAAATATAACAGCATATGAATGATAGGCAGAATGACTTAAAAGAAATAATTTACATGTTTAAACAAAGATCAACTTTGCATTTCTTTTGACACTTCAATAATTCCATACTTAAATTTTGTTTAAATTTCCTCTCTGTTTTACAACACTTCAACTTATTCTTAGGTGAGCTCCAACGCTTGACGGCATAAACAGATAAACTAGTGTGTTTGCACTGGGTCCAAAAATCAGACCGGGTACCCGACCTGCATTATCGGCCGGGTATCCGACGTAACGACAAAACATTTTCAATATTTTTCGCGGAAGTAGTATATGTGTTAAAATCTAACAGTGTACCTTGTAAAATCTTGTGATATTTCTTGTTTTTCAATTGTGCCTTTGTTTTTGTGAATAAAGAAATAGATTACAAATGTTTCTTGTCTCTTTTATTTACCCGCCTTCATAAAATACCGTAAAATAATAATATACGCACTTCCTCCAAAATTCACGAGACGGGTCACTTGGTATTCTTGAATATTAAATACATGATTCCACCTCATAAACGCTATGCTGGGAATTACTGACTGATTCCACGATTCTGTTACGTGCACGCTCAGAAACACGTAACAATTTCATTTGAACACAACTTGTGAATGGTTCATAATAGGTGGTACAATTTTTTCCAGCAAATAGCAGATACGCTTTCAAAACAGTTTGGTAATGTACAACTGCAATATATTTTTTCTACAACATACTACACACGCTGCTTGTTGCGCACTGGTTTGGAAATATTTTTTTTTTACAGCGAAGTTTAGAGAGTTAAATTTTGCGCTACTAGTACATGTAGTACTACTAGCGTACATACGTTACTACATGTAGCCACATCGCTCGTTTAAGATCTTTTCTGCGATCTGTGACAATATTTTGTGATTTATTGTATTGCGTGGAATAGAAAGGAAACACACTTTATAATTCTTGTAAGTCAAGATTGCTTCTTTTTAACATACAATTCTGAAACAGAAACAGTCTGCAATATTATGAAAATCCATACCCGGGTTGTATTTTCGGAACCGGGTAACAACACAATCGGTCAGGTACCCGAATATTTTGGGTACCCATGTACAGTAAAAACTAAGATAAACACCTTGATTTAACAGAAGTACATATGAATACATGCACAAAATTTCCACTTTGCCAAGTAGCATGATGAAACATTCAGTCATCTCTATTGATTGTTTCATCATGTGTAACTAATTCTTAGTTATTAACTTTATCCATTGTTATCAGTTTTGTTCATTGTTGTCAGGTTTCGCCCATTTGGTCAGCCTCGGTGTGGACAGCCAAACAGTTTGCTGATAACTTGGTAAATGCTCCCACATGACAAGGCGAGAGCAGCACATCAGTGTGTCTGTGGATGATCCCCGACCCAAGCAGTTTTACATTTATGGCAACTCGTCCCTATGTGCAGCTGAGTTTCTGAGTGAATTTCCCCCAATCCATAATTGCTGGTTTCTTATTCATAGCCTGAAGTTCAAACTAATTAGTATCAACGAGTTACATGTGTTTTACACGCAGTACTAGTATTGGAAGTGAATTTGTGATGTTATAATTATCCATCCACAAATATTCAATCGCACAAAATTATTATATTTGGATGAAGAGTAAATGCTGTGTACAGAATGGTGCATCAGATTTACTTTTACTGTAAAACATATAAAACACTTTTTTCTTGAAATTTGCTGGAGATATTGGTGATTAAGGTCATAGGTACATTCTTATAACAATTAAATAAAGCTTAAAGGTTTGGAGGCAATAACCCATTCTTAACTCTAAACATAAATACAGCAGTTTTACGATCAACCTAATCTTTTATCTTAAGGGATTCATATTAATGAAAAAATTATATGTTCATCATACTTAGTCTTGTATAATTCTAATTGCTTGTTTTTGCAATACATAAATTGGATGGACATTTGAGTTAAACATGTTGCCCTAAAACTCAGCACAATAGTTAATATATGGAAGTACAAGCGAACTTTAAAGTAGTTTCAGAGGGCTTTTTGATTTGTTGATGTTTAACGGCACCACGACATTCAGAGTCAATTGTGCAAAGAGGGTGTTAGAAATTTAAGGAGCTAGAGTGGGTTGGAGATAAATGGGAGAGGGAGAGCGGATAGGAAGGAGAGAAAAGAAGGACAGAATAGAAAGGCGCAATAAGGTAAAAAAGAAAAGAGAATCAATATTTAGAATATTTTTAACTTGATATATTATTGCAACACTTTTACTCTCCTAATATGGTCTTTCCAGTGATAGTCACTGTCAATTATCACACCCCAAAATTTTGTAGTATCCATTCTTTCAATGATATGGTTATCAATACTTAATATAATATTTTTGTAACAAATGTGTGTTAGAAAAAAACATAAAATATGTTTTACTAATATTCAAAGATAGCAAGTTCACCATAAACCACTCGTAATTTGTCCAATTTGTCTTCACATACACACTTACACAAATAATCAACGTCACTATCTGAACTACATTATTACACATTTGTGTCATCTGCAAAAAGTACATCTGACCAAGATATTAACATTTTAAACCACTTGTTGACTTCAATCAGAAAGCTGAATATTATTTGGGATTTTGGGCCTGGTGGAAGAAAGACTTCCACTATATACACAACAAGTAGAACAAATATATGCAATGTAGGGAGGTTTCAAAGAGGGGGAACACCTCCAACATTATTAATAGAGGTTTGGGTTTATATTCAAGACATGAAATCTGAACAAAAATACCACTAATTAAGAGATTGCACATGCAAGTATTGCAAGCAAAATAATTAAACCAACACCAACATTAATAACAGTCTGGATAAATGATTACTTGAAACAGTAAATGAGTACAGTATTTGCATTGTTGTAGGCCATAGACCTAGGCAAATTGATTTTTAATTCAATCTAACGGTTTTTAACCTAAATACAGTAAATACTAGATTCATATCAAACCACAAGTGTAAAATGTTTTCATACAATATTTCACTGATGAGCATTAATATTATAAATTGAAATCAATCCTCTTTCCTAATTTCCATGAAGCAAAGTGGGACTGATGCCAGCCGTATTAGTACAGCTGCCGTAGTGATGGCTGGTCATCCGAGGGTGCTACAAAAGCTTATACCCTGCTGTGCTGTTTTAAGCGATGTGTTAAAACATAAACAAATCTGTTTTAAGATTATAAAGCTTTGTTTGATGATGGCTTAACGGCACCACAACAACTAAGGTCAAATTGTGCCTGAGAGATCAGATCATTCTAGAGGTAGGAAGTAAAGGCAACAGGGGGAGAATGAGAGAAATTCAGAAGTCAAAAAGCTGTGATTGTTAGGGGAGGTGCATGGTTGAAACAAAAACAACGTAGGGAGGGGGTGGAAGAGGAGAACTGAATATGGTTGTAGAGGGAGGCATGATGAGGGAAGGAGATAATTTTATCTGGAGGATATTTCTGGAAGAACTCAGCAATTGAGTTGTAGGGAGCGGGGGAAGCTCTGGGAAGGTTGTACAGGGGGCAAGCAAGGAGAACGTGATAGATTGTGGAGGTGCAATGGCAATTGTTGCAGAGGGGTTGGGGGGAGCCAATAAGGAGGTGGGAGTGGGTGAGATGGGTGTGACCAATTCTAAAACGGGTAATATGAATGTTGTCAATACGAGGAAGGTTGTTGATGGTGGCTTTGATCGGAATTGTGGGCTGGATGACATGGAGTTTGTTATCAATTTGGGACTTCCATGAGGTTTGCCAGCGGTCCCAAACAAGGGAAGCGGTTTAATGTCAGAGAGGGTTTTGGGAAAAGGGGCAGGAAGGAGGGTGAGGGCAAGCTTAGCGGCTGCATTAGCCCTGTCATTACCCAGGATGCCAACATGGCTGGTATCCAGAAGAAAAGAACACTTTTCCTGCAGAGGGTGGACAAAGGAGTTTGCGGAGGAGGTGGCATGTAAGGTTATCCCATTTAAGATTGAGTAAAGAAGTATGAACAGCCTTTGAGTCGGAGAAAATAACAAAGTGGCTGAGCGGGGAGTACTCAATAAAGTTGAGGGCAAGGAGAATGGCCTTAGCCTCGGCTGTCAAAAAGTCTGCTACTGAGGGTGATATCTTGGATGACGGCAGCAGCAGCTGTCTTGCTGCTTGTAGGTAAGCTTAGGGTCTAGAGTTAGACCCAGGAACTGTGTGTGTTCAACTTTTGGGATGTGATTACCATTGAGCACAAAGTTCGGGTTGGGGTGGAGGTTGTTGAAATGACAAAAGTGCATGCAGACTCTTGTCTTTGGAGAATTTAAAACCGTTTTTGTTGCTCCAGTCTTGCAGCAGGTCGAGGCTGGTTTGGAGCCTACTTTCAACAATAGGAAAACTAAGGGAGGAGTAGAAGATGGTGAAGTCATCCACATATAAGGTATGTTTGATGTTGAGGCCAAGGATGGATATCCTCGATGTCATTGATGCTCAGGTTGAAGAGAGTAAAGGAGAGGATGCTGCCTTGGGAGGCCCTCTTCTTGGGGGTACGGGTTGGAGAGGGTGTGGCCAATACGAACTTGGAACCCCCTGAATGAGAGGAAGTTTTGAATAAAGATGGGGAGATAACCTCTAAGGCCGATGGCCTCTAGCCGATGGTGTGAAGTTTGCGGGTGATGCTGTATTTCCAAGTAGTGTCGAAAGCTTTCTCAAGGTCAAAAAATATGGCAATGAGGTGTTCCATTTTTGCAAAGGATTCCCGGATAGCGGTGTTGAGCGTAATTAACTGGTCTAGGATATTGCAACGTTTTCGGAAGCCGCTTTGGTCAGGGGAGAGGATTCTGTTGGTCTCAAGAAACCAGTTTAGTCTCTGATTATTGATCCTTTTCATAATTTTTACAGAGACAGTAAGTGAAGGCGATGGGGCGGTAGCTGGAGGGGTCGGTACCGTCTTTCCCTTGTTTAAGAATGGGGATGATAATAGCTGTTCTCCATATAGGGGGAAAGGAGTGTGAGGTCTAAATGTTGTTGAAGATTGTGAGTAGGGTAGTGGTGGCCTTAATGGGGAGGTGTTTCAGGAAGTGGTAGAGGATGTTATTTGGGCCCTTGGAGGTACAGCTAGCATCGTGGATGGCTAGGTTTAATTCAGAAAGGGTGAGAGGGGCGTTGTAGCTTTCGGAGTTGTTGGAAGGAAAAGTGATTCTCCGGGCTTCATCAGAAGCTTTTTTGGTTTTGAAGGCATTGGAGTGGTTGGTCGAGGATGAGATGTTGCTGAAAGTGGCGGCGAGGTGGTTAACTATGTCCTTTTTTGCAGTGAGAGGGTCACCATTCTGAGAGAAATGGGAGATGGGAGATTTGCCCACTCTGCCGTGGAAGCTTAACCATTCTTCACATCTTCTTAGTGGGGGTGTTGGTGGTGAGAGAAGAGATGAAGTTGTTCCAAGTGTTAGTTTTACTGTCCTTGATAGTGCGTCTGGCCTTGCACGGCTGATGCCTTGATGAAAAGGAAACCATTTTACCTTTTTTTTACCCACAATGCTTATTTCATGATGTTTGAAGCCCATCCGTCTTCGAAAACTGTTTTTACAGTGATTTTAGAACTTTTATCGAAGCATTTACTGGGCTACTTTTTTTCTCCATAAAAATCATCTGACGAGCTCTTCAGAGTACAGTCAAAGTTCAAAACACTGCTATTGGGGCTATAACATTTTAGTGAGGGTAATATTTTAAAGATCATTGAAGGAAAATTAAGATAATACTTATAAAGTACAATTATATAATCTAAACTTTTTTTGATGTTTTATTTATTTGTTTTCGCACACAAGTATTTTTACCAAAACTATTTAATAAAATTATATAAACAAAACAAAAAAATCAGTGAAAAATTAACCTACAGTTTTGTAGAACATCCTAAAACTTACTTGCGGGTGTTTGAATAGTTTATCACAAACGTGCAGTGACTAAGAAAAAAGGCGACCAAAACATGAATCAGAACTTTATCCCGTCGTGGAGCTAAATAGGTAAAGATTTAGGATTTTTTGTTGTTGAAAATTGTATTGACTAAGTGGTAGGCCTATAAGAATTTCCAAAAAGTAAGTTATTTTTCAATCATCAATTTTCGAAAAGTGTGAATGTTCAAAAGCAGGAATTGTATAGTAGCTATAACAACCCTCATACGGCAATCCCAACTGCCCAATGTCAAACGTACTATATGAGCCTGAGTGTATACAGTATGACAACATGGTTTTACCGTTCAGTGGAAAGTTTTTCTCCATGCCGAAGATTTACGCCAGTATCTTTCAAAACCTAGCTATTTATGCCAGCTTTTTTCATACCACTGTAAATGTTATTTCAATATATGAATTAGAGAAAAAAAGTATGCCAAATTTTGTCAAACTGGCTAAGCTCTACCAAAGATCTTTAGCCTAGGACCCAGCCTAACATTCTCGAGGTCAGACATCCAGGAATATTGTGGTGCACAGCGACGTAGCAATGCTTATTTGACGATCTCAACTTCAGTCAAAGCTGAATACAAAAGTCACTTTTCAGTCAATGGGAGAAAACCTATTTTTTGTCATTTTTTAACAAAATGGACAGAATTTATATTTCTTCAAATATGCTGTGTATTAGATAATAGTTTCCAACATATAAGAGTACCATTAATTTTCGCTGACTGGCTAAGGTGACACAAGTATTAATAAAAAATATCCCATTGACTGTAATGATAAAGTTTCCCATTATAACGTACCTGAGTCATGGTGTACAATTATTACGTGGTACTAGTGCACCTAATGGTAAAATTACGATCCATGTAAATAAAAAAAACTCACAAAATTACTCTCATGTAGTAATAGTCTGGACACTTGACTACAATACTCTCAAAAGATAAATCATTGTCTCCCCTGGTTAGATCTTCTGTGTTTTCCATTGGATGTGCCATTTTTCAACAGGAAAGTTAAATGTAAATTTCCCACATCGTACCAGCTGCGAACCTGAAAATGTAATCAATTTAAAAACCACAGACTATATACAAACAGAAATGCTTGAAAAACTGGGCAACGCAATAGTTTTAAATGCGTTTGTGCGCTTATTTATGTAAAAGTACCTGTGAGGGGTGCCCCACCCCCTCCCCTGGTTCCCTTTCCCCAAATTCCCCGTCAACACTAGTTACAATAAATAAAATGTATATCTGATAGTTCAACTCTGAATTTCTCATAACTTTCTGAGCAGTGGCGTATTCGGCTTTCAGAAAATCAGGGTTGGATGGGGCTGATTGCAAATTCCCAGTTGGGTCAAGATAAAATTATCAATTAAAAGTTTCGTAATATTTTTTGTAAATTTTTGTAACAATTATTAGTAACTTTGTGTAACTTTTTAATTCAAAATGTTTTTTCAAAATGGAATGAAAAAAAATCCGAAAATGGAAGAAAATTGCCGAAAATGAAGAACATTACCTAAAATCGAAGAAAATTCCCGGAAAATTGGAGAAAAATTCTGAAAATGAAGCAACTTGAAGAAAATTGAACGAAAATCCAAAAAATTTACCCGAAAACCGAAAAAACTGCCCAAAAGTCGAAAAAAATTGCCTCAAAATTGAAGAAAAATGCCCAAAAATTAAAGAAAATTTCCTGGCAATCGAATAAAAATGCCCGAAAATCAAACAAAATTAATGAAATTTCGAAAACTGAAAAATTGACTTCGATAGGAACAAAGTTATCACCAAATTAGACCGATATTTAAGCTTATATACTGGTATTAATTTTTCAGTTTACTTCCCTAATATGTGTAGCATATTGTATACTAGTATATCTCTCTTCTTACATTTCACATACGGAATTTCGGCAGAAAGTGGGGTTTCCCACTGAATTTCGCCACTGTTTCTGGGGCTTTTCCCCCGCACTGCATGGACCTTGAAATTTTGTTGTTGAAACAAAAACAGTATGTCATTTGCAACATAATTTGATCAATCAGACCCAATACAATTCAGTCATCTGGTCATGTGGCGTAGTTACGGGGGTAATTGTAAGAGTTTCATGACCAGGGATGCGAGAATTTTTGAATAAGAATCAAAACTCAACAAAATATATGTTTTTGTTTTTTTCCCTATATGAAACCTATATTACATGAATTACCTCATAGTTGCCATTTCAAGTGTATGTACGTATATGCAATTCAGAGGGAAATGGTAGTAGTATAACGTGACAACTTTGAGAAAACGTGACAACTTTGCAAATAACGTGACAACTTTGCAAATCCAAACACTTCACTGCGCTCAGTGTTTAGACTTGCAAAGCTGTCACGTTTTGCAAAGTTGTCACGTTTTCTCAAAGTTGTCACGTTAGTCACGGATTTATAAGTATATATATGTAAGGTCATATTAATTAGGAAAGTACAGTTCAGAATAATCAGGATCACAATGCCGCCCAACCATCCGGGATGTACCTTGCTTATATAAACTTATTCCGGAAGTCACAGTCTTGTGCAACATAGTCTTGCCATCTCCTATGCCTACAAAGTGCACCGCAAGCCTGTGTTAAAACCTTCTGCGCATGAGCAGATAATTACGCCTTTATTTTTAGCTGTCTTACCGGCTGTGTATGTCCGTGTTGCTAGAAAAGCGCATGAGTAGCTGTTTCCGCCCTCATTTTAGCACAGTCTTACCGGTGTAAAAGTATATTCCCCCTCCCCTTCCCCCCCCCTTCCCCAGTAAAATTTGGCTCCCGGCCCAAATTTCCTAGGAAATTTGGCCCCCCAGACAATTAAGCCGTAGCCATCCAGTAAATTTGGTTTCCTTCATAGTAAAAACGGTCCGTTAGGAAATTTGGGCCCCCGGTCCTTCTTTCCTAGGAAATTTGGTCACCCAGACCATAAAGTTGAGCCATCCAGTAAGTTTGGTCCTCCATCATACAAAAAACAGTCCGCGCTCATCAATACAGGATGTAATTTCATAAGCTAAAACTTTGATGACCGACGATGAAGCGAGGTGTTTTGAAAACAAACAAAAAACTGATTTTTAAAGCTTCGGTTTGAATTGTCTACATTTGCTCGAGGTAAGAAAAACCAAAGAGCTTCTGTGTAGAAGCTCTTTGGAAAAACAATAAAAGTTATATGAAAGTTGTGTCAGTATTGTCATACCTTAAAAATCCAGATTCGATCTTATAAGAGTTTGCTTAATTACGCAACATGGCTTATTAGGTTTATATTGTGATAAGTATCCAGTCTTTGCTGCTGACCTCTTTGCGTAAGGGTGTTGCCGAATATTATCTATGGATTAATGTCTGTGAGAAAAAACAACAACAACAGTACATTGTTTGTGGTCAAATTCTACTAGTACAGCGGCGCTGTATTCCGTACATAAACATTACAAATTTCGGCTTTAGCTTATCACTTCAGTACACAAAATTAATTGAAGGAACCGTACAGACACACTCGTAAATCACCTAGTAAAATCAGTCCGGGGGGAACTAAATTCACTAGACATTCCTTAGGAAATGGGCCCAACTTTACGGGGGGCAAAATTTACTATCACACCGGCTGTGTATGTCCGTGTTGTTGAACGTGCGCATGAGTACCATATTTGCAAGTCTTACCGGCTGTGTATGTACGTGTTGTTGAACGTGCGCATGAATACCAAATTTGCAAGTCTTTCCGGCTGTGTATGTCTGTTTTGTTGAAAGAGGAACTTACTAGTTCTGTTATCATGGCCGAAGTACGAGTCGCCATCGTTCAACCTTTTGAACAACAGTTTCCTTTACCTTTACCACCGCTAGACAGGCTTATACAAGTTCAAAAAGATCGTTCACAGTTTTTGCCACCTATACCTTCAAAAATATTTGTTGAACCTTTTCACGCCTCCAACGGTATTTTAAAAGCACGAGTTTTTATTACCATGCCTCCTGCTGCCTTACGTATTCCGTAGGAAAAACCTGTTAATATTGTGCATCCATTACGCTCGGACTGCCAGCATTAGGCTTACCATTATGGCTAGTTATATTGACGGATACCAGCAATCTATGATAAACAATTTTGACCAGTTTGTGGTGGAGCATAAGCTTCAAATAGAGATGGAGTACTTGGAAACGCTGCATGCAGGCCAGTATTTCATTACTAGTGATTTACATCTTGTTAATCCAGGGCAAGGCTGCCCAAAAGGAATATATCCTATTACTTTTGAGATCGAAAACTCTGTGCCTGTGGAGATTTAGTAAAACATCATGACCATGCTTCATTACGCCCGTAAAGACCCCCATAATTGTCAAAGAAATGAGGTACATGTTTTTCGACTTCGAAAGCTACATTTTACCGCCAAATGCAGCCGGTATCGAAGTGCACAGGTCTAATTTCTGTATGGGTATTTTGACTTGTTCTTGGTGTAAAGCCCTTTCTAATTTAGATCAACGCTGTCCCACATGTAATCATGCATGCTTTTTAAAGTTTTCAGGGCCTCGTACAGTACCTGATTTTATTGATTTCGTTTTAGCTCCAGAAAACGGAAGTATCACATATGTCGCTTATAAATTCAAGGGATGATGGTGGTTTTAATTTGAAGGACCTTAGTAGGAGGGGTGCAAAGTTTTCCGTGATAATAAATGGAAACAAGATACTAAGCCTAACTTCCAAACATCATTTCAGTAAGACACCTTAATATCGCTTCATTGATTCTTTGAATTTCCTTCCAATGGCGCTCGCCAAGTTCTCGGCAACGTTTGATCTGTTTGAAAGGGAGAAAGGGTACTTTTCTTATCTATTGAACGATGGGACGAACGATGATTATTGCGGCGATTGGCCCGCAATGGAGTTCCATGACTCTGATCAAATATCTGCTTCAAAAAGGGCAAAATTTGTAGTAAAGTGGCATACCAAACAAACCGGACAAGGTTTTTGATATGAAGAAAGAGATGCATACATACTGTCTTTCTGATGTGTGCATTTTGAAAGAAGAGTACTTTGTTTTCCAGACATTTTTCAATGAAGAGTTTGGCTTGACCCTTTTCAATATACTATCACCATAGCTTCGGCCTGCATGCGCGTGTTTTATAAGGATTATTTAGTTGAGGGGACCCTTGCAGTTGTACCACCCGGTGGTAGAGGAGAAAGGGGAGGGGGGTAGGAGGAGAGTGGTACAATTCCTGAAGGCTCTGGAATGGTTGAGGTACACGGAGTACCAGCTAAAGGAGCCAATCCAGACAGCCGAGTCTAATGTGGGGGAGGCTAAGGTGGGTTTTTTTTTTTATGTGGATGGGAAGGCGGGTAAGCGGATATTTGAATTTAACGGATGCGTGTATCACGGTTGTAAAGAGTGCTTTCCTGACAGAAAAGCTTGTACCCCCTACGGTGATCAAACGATGGATGGCGCTTCGATGCTACGAAGCAACGTTGCATGGCCCTCGAAAAAGGAGGATTCAATGTTGAGAGCATATGGGAGTGTGCATGGAGTAAAATGAAACAAAACGACATGGTACAAGCATTCCGATCTCTTAAGCCTGTTTATAAGCCGCTAAACACCAGTGATGCGTTTTTTGGCGGAAGAACCAATGTTACGTGTCTATACAAAGCCTGCACCGATACCGAAAAGATCCGGTATGTAGACTTTTACTCGTTATATCCCTTTATTAACAAGATAGGCTTTTATCCCGTGGGGCACCCTACAATTATAAAATATTTTAGAGTGGATGAAGTTCATGAAGTTTGTGGGCAGTGCGCCGAAGATGGCTGCAGGGTCTGTAAGCACACCGATACCGAACGATCGTTCTGAGGCACTTGAATTCATTTAGAGTTGGAGAAGGCCCTGGATAAGGATTATGAAATATTGGAAGTCTGCAAAGCATGGCATTTCGAACAAAATTGTCAAGAAAACGAAAAAGAAAACAAAGAAGGTCTCTTTAACAAATACATAAACGCCATGTTGAAGCTGAAGGCGGGAAACAGTGGTTTTCCGTTCTGGTGCAAAACCGACGAAGATTGCGAAGAAAAACCCTGGGAGACGAGTTCTCGCGAAACTGATGTTGAACTCATTCTGGGGGAAATTTGGTCAAAGGGCTAACTAACCCCATACGAGTTTCCTGACGACTTGCGCTGAGTTCTTTGCCCCTCTAACCGATTCTACCAAAACGGTATCCAACGTGGTATTTATGGATGAAGCATCAGTTATGGTAACATATGCTGATAAAGAGGATTAGATTGTTGGCTGGGGAGGGGGAGGCAAAATATGTTTTTCATCGCGGCTTTTACTACAACACAGGCCAGACTCAAACTCTATGAACTCCTGGAAAAGCTTGAGGACCACGTTCTGTACTATGATACTGACTCTGTGATCTATTGGGAAGATAGTGCAAACCCCCAAGACATACCTCTGAGTGATTTCCTAGGGAATCTAACCAATGAAGTGGAGGGGTGTGTTGAGGATGCGTACATTTTATAATTTGTAAGCGGTGGTCCTAAAAACTACGCCTACAAAATCTCTGATGGCGTAAACCCCTCGAAGAGGTATGCGAGGTTAGGGGGATTACCTTGAAGTATGGTGTTAGAAAACAGGTTAATTTTAAGCTTATTAAGATACATATTGATTCGTTGATGGACGGTAACCCTTTAGAAGATTTCACAGTGACCGTGAAATATAACCATAAGATAGGGAGGCAGGGACCTACGGAAGTCATCTCGAAAATTCTACTGAAGGACTATAAACCCGTGTACACGAAGCGGATGATTAATCCCGATTATTCAACGAGGCCGTGGGGCTTTAAGAGGACATGCCCATGCGCATTCGAAATCATTAGTTTGTCAGGCAGCACCAAAAAATCAGGTTACTTTTGTTGCTGAGATTCACTCGCTGCCAAAAGTAACTGTAAAAGTAACTGCTGCGATTCACGTACCACTCAAAAGATCAACATTCCCTGCAGCCCCGAAGATGCTTACAGTGCATGAACTGTTTCAGTTTTAGCCTAAAGTTAAGTTTGTTGTGCCTCCCTTTCCAATACCAGTTTCAAAAACTGCATAGTTTTTAGTACCGCTTATTCCCGCAGACATCCCCTAAAAAGCAAAGGTCGTCATACCCCCTATTCCCGGAACCTCTGCTCAGTCCGCTAAATTCATATAACCGGCTAAATGTCAATTTGCCCGAAAAAGTACAATTGCACCCTTTGACTCGCAACCCGTAACCCCTGTAACCCCCACACGTCCTAAAGCTCTTGTTCTTAAAACAACATTATCGTTACCCCAATCCAGGCAGTTTACTAAACTAAAAAAGAAACAGCGCAAGTCCTTTCACGTTTAAGACAATGACTGAGATCCTGGACCCCTGGCTCCAGGCTCCATGTACATACTTCGTTGCAGGTCCTTCAGGAAGCGGTAAAGACCGTTCATATGAAGAGAGCTCTGACTGAAGGGAATTTGGTACCAGTCCCCACTAACATTGATTGGTTTTACGGTATTTGGCAAGGGAGGTATTGGGAGGTGCCGGCAGTACCATCATTTTACTTCTCAGAGGGGTTACCACCATCAGATTTGTTCAGTAAACTTGATGAGAATATTCATAATCTTATTGTAATCGATGACCGTATGTCTGAGATGGCCGGGAGGGGAGGGGATGTAGTTACTAAGTTATTTACAAGGGGGAGTCACCACGCAAATGTCTTGGTGTTCTTATTAGTGCAAAATGCATTTATTAAGGGGGCGGGAGGTGAAGCTAAATACCCATTACATGAGCCTGTTCCGCAATCTGCCGGACATGAGTATTGTGTATACCCTAGCCAAACAAATGTACCCTGGGGCTGAGAGGGGAAAAACGTTCATGGAAGTTTATAGGGATGCTACTTCTCCACCCCATGGGTATCTATTTAAAGATTTTAAACCTGAAAATTCACCATCAATGAAGCTCCGAACAAATGTTTTAGGTGAGGGGCCACAATATTCATACAGTATAAAATAATAATAATTTTCGATGGCAACAAAAGTTGCTGGCAACAAATCAAAAAAATGTCTCGACTTTTTTTGTTTATAAGCCTGTGCTTCCGATTTTGTTTCATTGCTTGAGGTTGGATTTGCTGTATCACCCAAAAAAGTCCATAGCTGACAAAAAATAAATAATAATAATTGCTCCAAAGCTGTACTTCTGGTGATGGCTACTAAGGCTAAGTTATCTAATGTAGCAAAATACAACAACAAATTGTGTCTACTGTGCCATCCAAAACTGTTTGCCACTGACAGCAAGAAGATGCTGTCAGTGTTACCCCCAGGGTTTTACAAATGTATTAGGGAAATTTGTCTTAATGTCTTGACTGGAAATGTACAGACGCCAAAAGGATATGTACATCATGTACCACTAATAAAAGTACTTGCGAGCCGTAAATTTCCTGAAAATGTGAAAAAGCAAATGTTTATAAAACATTGCTGAAAAAAAGGGCAGAAGGGCGGCGCTAATTTCTATGAAAGGGTTATAAAAACCTGCGCAGGAAACAGTAGGTCCCATGATAGGAATTCCTGCAAAGGTGTTTGACGGAAAACGTTTTAAGAAAAATTCGGAGGGATTCAAAGGACAACGTTTTATGCAATCAACGTTTTTTAATCGTGGATCCGTACCATTAGCAATCCACAACAAGTAAATGGTCACTAAAGCCAAGCTATCAAATGTTGACAAGTACCAGAAAGTCTTGTGCCTGCTTTTCCACCCAAAATTAACAGAGGCTGATCGTAAAACTATCCACGCAGCGTTACCAGCGGGGTTCTTTCGGTGCATTTGTGAAATATGCCGGAACATAAGGGAGGGTAATGTAGCCCAGCCCCAAGGATGTGCGCAACATGGACAAATTATGAAGGTTCTAGCTTGCTGAATATCTCAATGTGAAAAAAGAGGTATTTTGAAGCACACATGTAAAAAAAAAGGGCAGAGAGGGGGATTCAATTATTACCAGAAGGTTATAACACCAGTGCTTTAGACGGTTGCTCCCATTCTTGGCGTGCCGGGAGAACTGTTTGAAGCGACTCCTAGTATAGACACCAGAGGTATTGGAAAAGGTCTCCACAAAATATTCGGTTTTTCAGGCCCTGCTTTAAAGCCTAGAAAACCATGAAGAAATCCGTTATTGTACCCCTTGCCCAATATCAAGCTCTAACAACTAATTTGGATAAACCTACTGTAGAAACTAAATATGTTTTTGACATTGATTCAGAAATGCGCAACGTCCTGTAAATGCGCAATGTCCAAAAGATAAGATCCTGTACCCCCCCCCCCCTTCACCCTTCGATAAGTGGGGTAAAAAGAAGAGGAAACTGAAAGTGATGACATTTCGATCAGCGATCTGTCGGACATGATACAAGATGAATACGAGGAAGAAACAGGAGCAACAGGGTTAATAAAATATTGGATGAAATTATAATATGGCATCCATACCCAATTTTACAATCTCTGATTTTTTGCGTAGAATAAATTGTGCGTGTGCTTGTTGCGGGGGGCGTATAGAACGTAAGGACGCCGTCGATGGCAAAAAAGAGGTCTCTTAAAGGATTGGTACAATCTATCGGATCCTCGTGGCTTCGCAGGGCAAGGGGCCGTCCTCAGACACATAAAGGGAATCCCTGTGAAGCAAGTGAAAGAGTGGCTGAAGTCTCAGGAAGTATACAGCTTACACAGACCCAAGCAGAAGAAATACCCCAGGTTACCGGTGCGAGTGTTTGGAGAGGGCGAGCAATGGCAGTGAGATCTCATGGATATATAATTGGTGAAGGGTAGAAATAGAGGGTACAATTATATTCTGTCCGATATTGATGTGTTTTGAAAGAAGGGATGGCTTGAGCCTGTGAAGCGTAAAACAGGCGTGCTAGCAGCCAAAGCTCTCGGTTCAATAATTGAACGAGCCAGCGTAACTCCTTTAAAATTACAAACTAATAAAGGTACTGAATTCTACAACAAGGAAATAAAAAAGCTTCTCGACGAATACAACATTAAATTATTTTCCACTGATAGCGATGTTAAAGCAAGCATCGTAGAACGATACAACAAAACAGCTAAGAACACTATATGGCGTTACTTCACTTACATAGGAAAACCAGTATGGATAGATGTACTTCCTGAAATCGAAACAGGATACAATAAAAGGTTTCATACAGCAATTAAAATGCCACCTGATGCAGTAAGATATACAAATCAAAAGCAGGTGTGGCAAACGTTATACAGCGAGATGAAACCAGAAAAGAAAAAAACAGATATCGTAAAGGGGGACAAAGTTCGTATTGCAAAGGATAGAGGTATATTTGGGAGAGGGTATTATCAAAACTGGTCGATTGAAATATTCAAGGTCACAGATGTCATAAATCATGAAAGAACGATGTATAAATTGCAGGATCAGAAGCGGGAGACTTTCACTGGCTCTTTTTATCCTGAAAAGCTGCAAAAGGTTAATACCCCTAAGGTGTTCAAGGTTGAAAAAGTTTTGCGTACCCGAGGGACGGGCGAAGCAAAGGAATAGTTTGTAAAGTGGTTAGCTTACGGGCAAAAGTTCAATTCGTGGATAAAATATGGTAATTTTTTAAATGGCTGAACGCGCTGCTTTTACCTGGGCTGTACCCAGCAGTGCGGGGATGCATAGGTTTCCGAACAATACCACATCAAATTTTAAGGTGCCTACACATAGATCTATTTTATTAGAGGGAGAGTAGGAGATGGGTGTTACAGCAGCTTATTTCCCGGATGATATTTACTTGTTACATTCTAGGAATACGGTGATAAAGTACATAGTTGGGGGGTAAAAGTGTTTTTGTAAAGTATCGCCAAAACGTAACATAACCAAAAAGGTGTTGTTTCAAAAAAACATGGATGGTTAATGAGGATTGCTGCTCCTATCTCAAGGTTAAAGAGGCGGAAACCGGTAAAATTAAGCTGACAATGAAACATCCAGCTACAGGCTTTTCCTTTACGGGCCCTCCTATGAAGTACTATGGTTTTTCATCATCATATAACATGCTTGTATTTGGGAAAGCGGCACCAAACAGAACGGCTTCTAATGACCCCTCTACGGCCGGGATAGGCGAAATAAGAATTTACTGCAGTCTGATTGATCCTCAATTTTTCAACAATGAATCGAAACAGCTGCTTGGTACGGCAATCCTTAGCGAAGGTGGAAACATAATTTATAGATCAAGTATACTAAAATACAGCCCCGTAAACGAAACCAATATAAGTAAGGTGCATTTGTGGATAGAGACAGATGGTGATAATCAGGTGGGTTTCTCATCAGGTGTTACGGTGATAGATTTACATTTTAGACCCAGACGTATGATTTAGAATGACATCTGTTAGAGGAAACGATTTTTTCTGGCATGTGGACGGGGGTCGTCGTCAACGCAACATACATTTTCGCAAAGACTTGTCACACCGATAGGTCTTAGTTCAGACTGGGAAGTCGGCGTACAAACAGCCGTTTCCCCGTATGATCTAGTTACCTACAGAAACCTGTCGAGCTCAGCCATTGGCACACGGTCTTAGGGGAGCCAGACTTTAAATTTTAGGTATGGTACAGAAACTGAAAGCTCTAAGATTTTTACAGATGTTGATTTTGTTACTTGGACAGAGGGGGCTGATTTTGCAAATTTTGAAGCGAAAATAAACGAGGACGGTAAATATCAGATAAGGGGGACCCGAGATACAGTTAGGCTTGAGTTACGAGGACGCATTTGCCAAGCGGTAGGATTTAACGACAGATATGTGAGAATTTGTAATGGGAATGATGCTCCTGACAACGATGACCCGTCAAATCATTTGTATGTCAAGGATGTAGTAGCAAGTAGTAATGTTTATTTATGGTGGGTCACGGCCGACTTTCCATTTAGGCCTCCAAAAATTAGACATTTATATGTCTACTCAAACCTTGTGGAACCGACATTAGTGGGTGATCAGGAGGTTCCTTTACTTATGCATTCGGAGGTTGCTTCCTCATGAGGGTACCAGCGAAATAGCATCAGGTATATTCCGATTGGAGATAACATAATAAACACGGCAGACATTTTAATATATGATGGCCTTGGATACCCGGTATAGTTTACATCAGGGCAAACATCGTTATCCCTACATTTCCGACGTAGACGGCTATATTTGTAACCGGTATATGCCCGTAAGGGACGATGTCGTTAATAGTCTGCGACTAAGTGTTTATGATGGTCTGGGATATCCTGTGGAGTTTACGGGGGGCAAACTTAGTTTTTCGCTGCATTTCCGACGGAAAAGAGCGTTATTGTAGAACATAAAAGCCAGACAAGAAAGGCTGGTACTCATTATAATATTCAGACGATTGCAACAACATGTCTAATCCAGTGTTTGTATGAGCCCCTTACCAATGTGGTGGTGTCGGTGGTTTATTTGGGGCGCTAGGTAGAGCCATATTATCTTTAGGATTAAAAGCAGTTAAAGGAGCTGTGAAACTTGGCATTAAAATGGCCCCAGCAATAGTAAGAGGACTTGCCAAACAGGGGTTGAGAGTGGGGGCAGATATGACGGCCGATATATTATCTGGAAAAAGTGTGAAGAAATTCGTCAAAGAAATAAGCAAGAGAGAAAAGGATAAGATAGCTGCGGACCTGATGCATAAATTACAAGCAGCTCAAAGCGGCTCCGCGAGAAGACGTAAGAAACCAGCAAGTTATAAAAAGAAAGCAACAAAAAAAACTACAAAAACAAAGAAAAGGAAGGTCACTTAAAAGAAAAAGGCGCTTGCAAAAAGAAGATCACTTGCCGGTGATATAGCGGGCAATTTAAAACAAATTTTTAGTAGATATAATTACTAACATGTCTATGATGGTAGATAGGTCCCAGTTACAATATTTTTCTATTCTATACCTCCTACGCAAGACGCGATCGAGGAAACGATTGACCACAGACTCTACGTGACGGGTTATCTGACGGATTATGGCCCCTGTAATTTAATAGAACGGGGAGGGGGACATTTACCTTGATCTGAACTCCATCAGGCTGTCCATTGAATGCAAGGTCACAAACTTGACGACCTTCACTACAGCTCTGGCTGTAGCAGATAAATTGTCTACGACCAATAACCTACTTCAATCGTAATTCTCAAAGATATATGTCAAAGTAGGGGGGAAAGAGGTGGGTGAACAGACCTCCACAAACCCCTATAAAGCATACCTCAAAACACTACTAAACTTTGATTTCAGAGCGAAGAAAACATTTTTTTATCTATGGGGGGCTGGTACGATGATGTACCCAAGAAGAATGCCACATCAAACGAAGCAGCGACATTTTATAATGGGAGGAGGGGGGGGGGGGGTAATGGAGGGTGGAAGGAGAGGGGTGCAAAGATGGGAGCTACCGGATAAGTCGCAGCAAAGACATTCGAGCTATTTGGCCCTCTGTTTGTAGACGTGTTCAAATCACCATTGTTGCTTCCGAATCTGATCGATGTAGGAGTCAAATTATATCGTACTCCACCTGAGTTTTACATGTTAGCTGGTGACGCCACAACAAAGGCTAAGAACTTCGGCATTGCAATCACAAAGGCGACGCTGCTTTACAACAGGGTCAGGATTACGGCTGAAAAGAAGATGAATATTGAGAGGCAGTGGCAGACAACAAGAGTACGTATTCCCATTAAGCGGTCCAAAGTGTACGACCATACCATTGCTTCAGGGATGCGAACAGTACATCATCAGGTGATAAAAGGTGTCCTACCAAACCGTGTGTTTGTGATGCTTGTCAGCAACACAGCCTTTGCAGGAGCTAAGGCGAAAGACCCTCTGTACTTGAAACATTTTAAAATGGAGAGTATACAACTGAAAGCAGAACATCAGCTTTACCCTCACTAAGAGGTTAAATTGATAATGGTAGGTGATAACAGATTACAGTTTTTAGAGGCCTACAGAATGCTGCTTGACACAATCGGAATGACAAACAGTAATGATACCATTAACCTGTCTCCCGCGGTATGGTCTCATGGCCATACCGTCTTCGGATTCGATTTAATCCCCAGCAGGTCCGCGGGTAGGAGCATCAATTACAACGAGGAGGGGTCATTGACGATCAAGATGACATTTGAGGAGAATCTGGCGGAAACGGTTACACTGCTGACATATGTGGAGCATGACGAGCAGATCCTGATCGATGCCGGGAGAAGGCTTTTGTACAAACCAACAAACTTATAAAGACAGTACGGTGCTCCGTTACCTCATTTTTACCTGAACCCTTCGGCAGCATGGAATTAGATTTTGACACACCTCTTGCACCATTTTTTAAGAAACGCCGGAACGACGCCGGCGAAGTGGAAAGGAGTAGTGATATTACTAGTTCTGACTTGTTCTCAGCAGAGCCGCCAGGACAGGCATCAATACTACACACTGAGGACGAAATGTTATTGCCACAGGGAGGGGTTAGCAGCCGGGGGGTGGGTGTTACATTTTGTAATACCAGCACAACCACAGGGGGTCTTTATTGACCTATATAATACCATCCTCTTTATAACGATAGGTTTGTTGGACAATTCAGACGCTTTCGTGGATACAATTTTTTTTTATTTATGCTAACAACATACTACACACCTTGTAGGAATCCGTAGACGTTTTGTTTAATGGGGTCCGTCTGAGCCCGGGCAATTTGTTAGTGTTACCCGGCCCCAAAATAATCTCAACGACCCTATTTGGAGAATGAATACTAATGACAAATGTAAAGTACTATTTGGAGAATGAATACTAATGACAAATGTTAAGTACTTGAGGTGTCAAGGCAGAATCACCAATCGTCAAATTATATATGTTAAACCATACTATTGAATTTGTTACGGAGGAAAAATATTTAGGTGTGACATTTCCAAATCCCTGGTCTTATTCGGAGAATTTTCACTTATCTTTACGAGATGTCACTTGTCAACTAAAGTTTTGTAATATTCTATTTTCTATTGCAATTTCCTGGTTCAACCATATAAAACTTTTGTCTGGTGTGATAGTAAATTTTGACCCCTGTAAATTTGGGCCCCTGGTCCTTATTTCCTAAGGAATGTCTAGTGAGCTTGGTCCCCTCCGGACTGATTTTACTAGGAAATTTACTGGTGTGTCTGTACGGTTCCTTCAATTAATTTTGTGATCGTTAGGGAAAGGCTAACATCGAAGTTAGTAATATTTTTGTACGGAATACAACACCGTTATACTCGTAGAATTCGCCCACGAACAGAAAATGGCTTCCAGTAAGCTCTTCGGTGAAAAAGAAATAAAATATATTTTTTCGATCTGGGCAGTACCCATCAGGATACACTAAACAAAGAAAAAAAGCGTGCTTTACGCAAAACTGTAGCGACATTTACTGTGAAGGAAGAAAAGGTTTTTTTTTCTTGCAAAAGGGGGGACAAGTTGTTGTCTCCAAATTTACTAGGAAAGAAGGGCCGTGGGCCCAAATTTCCTAGCGGACCGTTTTTACTATGAGAGGGACCAAATTTACTAAATGGTTAAGGCTTAATTGTCTAGGGCCTAAATTTCCTAGAAAATAAGGGCCGGGGCCAAAATTTAATGGGGGAGGGGGAGGGGAGGAATTAACTTTTACAACGGCCTCACCTTCATTACGATAAAAAATCTGAATTAAAATTGTGTCCTAAACATCCGATCATTAAAAGAAAACTGATCGGGTGATTAAGTTACGTACCCCCCTCCCTCCCCACAACTCACAATTGTCCAGTCTTGACTTGAAACAATTAAGAGATAGAGAGCTTACAACTGATTCTTGTAATGAGTTCCATACATCCGTATTAACTCTGGGGTAATGACTGTGATCCGTATGAGTTGTTAATCTCAAGTCAACCCAGATCTGGACCTTCAGGCATCTTATGCCTTTCAAGTTTCATCTTGGTATATTATGTTATGTTATTGATCATAGGTATTATAGCTATGATTGTTGTATTAATATCATTTTAGAGCTGTGTTACGATATCAAACGCAATTAATAAAAGCGGCTGAATTTAAGGCTAAAATCATTAATACAATCTGTATAGCGTGCTGAATGCCCCGGGAAAGTTTCAGAGGAATGTGCTTCTAAAATTACTGAATAGAGAATGCAATTATGTTCTGAAAACTTAGTAACAAGGTAGTCAATTTTGTAAGAGGAGGTACTGAAACTTTCTTTAAATGTCACACGAAGACAAGTTGGAATACAAAGGTAGGGCCTACGTTGCACTGAATTTAATAATAAGCAGTTCCACGAAATTATTTTGGTCTTAGTACCTACTCAGTACTGTCTTCATAGTCATGACTCTAAAATAAAAAAGGTGAATTATACTTTTTCGTTAACCTTAAAAACTTGCAATTATGTGACTAATGATATTGTTAATTGTAGCAAACAATGTCCCGAGAATCTTGGTATCTATCATATCCTGTGTAATTTGTCCCACTTTACAAATTACTGAGAAAAAAATGTTATTTTATGTTCAGTAACGTTTATTCACTATTATTACACAAACGCACAGGCCTATTAAAGTTTGCTAGGCTAGGCCATGCATTTTTTATTTAGGTTCTATCAGTATCACAGTGCATGCCTTAATGTGAAATGCTACAACAAGAAACTTATAGGATACTGTAACTCACATTGCACAACACATTTACGTTGTACACAGATGAGTTATAATATATCCAGTCAAAACGTCACTTTAATATCAAAACATCCCTGCTTTTTTGCTACAAAACTTTGCCGTGAAAAACCAAAATGTCCCTGCTTTAATGCCATAGTAAACCAGTTAGCTTTAATGCACTTGCCAATTGTGTGATTCACCCCTACACCCCTGGACAAGGTGAGTCATTGTGCCAAAGTTGGTGGACAAAACATGTACATTGACACACCCCTCAGTCACTTAGGTGACTGACATACTGACATTTTTTGTAAAATGACTTGTCCAAATCAATCACCTCTATACAAAGTCAATGGGTCTGAAGTAAATTGACCCACCCACCCCACTCTGGTGACTGACAATTTGGTACAATAACACACATGTGAGTCACTGTTTTAGATGTCATTGACTGACATTGCCGGGGGTAGTAGGGATGAGTTATACAACTGACAAGTGCATAACCTCTAATCTGAAACCAAAACATGCCTCTTTGAACTTGCCGCGAGAGTTTACTAGTTTCACGCATCCCACTCAAAATCTAGTTTCAGTGCTAATCAATGAAACATCAAACGGTCAAAAGATTGTAGAAGAATATGTCGGTGTGACATTTTTAAGTTCTAATCTGTTTTAAAGTAGTTTTTCACAAAGGTTATTTGACTATTCTATGGCTTATTTCTTTAGTGGTGGGACACTTTTAATCTGTTAAGAGTGAGAGCTATGTTTTTAATTTCAAAGTTAACAAATGTAATTAATAGTTGGGTAAAATTGTGAAAAAATGAGTGGAAAATGTCTGATGGCGGAGGGTGATTGAATCACCTATAGTAATTTCTATATTTATTTGAATGACAGATGTTGTAATGTATTTTTTATGTAAACGTTTACTATCAAACATAAAGCACTACAACGAATGTCAGGTGGAAATTATGAAATAAATTCATAAGAACATGAAATAGTATGTCTGCCTTGTTTTGCCTGTCTCCATAGGCATACAGGACTATATTCAATGGGGGGCTGAGCACTTTTGCCCGAAAATTCCAAGAATTGTACAGTATGTAAAACTGAAGGTTAAGTTTTGTAGTTCTGGTGGGTGAGTTACTCAGAGGCGCATTCCAATTGGGTGGGGAAGGAAGGGGGAAGGGGTGGGGAACTTAGATTTTTCCGATCATACTTATTTGGGACTTTCGATGCTACAGTACCACTCACGTAGAACTACCGCATACAAAACGTATAGAATCGAATAACACCGTGTAACTAAGTATATTCCCTCGTAATACTGTAGACAGTTTTAGCTGTCGCATAAGCCCCATATAATCCTCACATAAGCCCTGTATAAGCCACGTAGACGCTCCATGCAGAGTCGTGTATAATCCGCCCCACAAAATATATCCCCGTGTAAGCTGTTAAGCATAAACGCGTGTAATTCTTGTATAATCCTTCTTACATCGATTTTCGAAAAATCATAAATCTAACCACACACATACACCACCGATTAACTGTGTACACCCTAGCAATGGCCCGATGAACAAAGTTCGCAATTAATGGCCATTATTTGTCCATCATTTTAGAAAGTTATGGCGAGATTGGTGAAAGGTTACTAACGTAATTCTAACTTTGGGCTACAGACATTTTTAAGCATATTCTGTTTCATTTCTCATGTAGTTGAAGCTTTAATCTTTAGTTCAATACGGCAGGCCTAATGTTAATTTCTATTTTGGGTTTATACAATAAACTTTGTATACTATAGTGTGCCCAGTGCTGTAATGTTGTTCAGATTTTTGGCCTAAGACAACGTGACGCTTACACAAATTTCTTATGAGAAAACGTGCAATTCAACTTTTATTGTTTTATTCTCATGTAGATCAAATATTCTAAAAACTATGCTTATTTTCAATATCATTTCTTTCAGAATTTTTAGCAAAAAACACCTAAGTTTGAAGGTCATTGTAGCAGTAGTGACAAAGATAAGAATCTTAATATTAGTGTGAAATATTGTTCGATTTTTTAACAGGCCTAATTGATTGTACTGGAAATTTTTATTTAAATTGTTTTTCTTAATAATATTATTAACTTCATCTTAATGCATTGCCTTCTTGCCCTAATAAAAAAAAAAAAGTAGTTGGTATACCCCCACCTGCACACTCATGCTATAGGCCGCTTTCCCTATTGTTTACGTTTACATTATATGTGGATCAAATGAACTCTAAAATTATTCTAGGCATGTTGGAATTGCAGTGGGGGAAGATAATCTTCAAGTGTTCAGATTGCAAATGATCATTACAACTTTCTCTGCCTCCTCTCCAACACCACTTGGGGTGCAAGCCGCTATGCTCTCCTCCGAATCTTCAGGCTCAGCATTCATGCAAAGCTCAACTACGGCAATATTGTCTACTGTGCCTCTCACAACTCTTACCTCAGGCTTTGTCTGGATGCCTACAGGACTTCCTACATCACCAGCCTTCACGTTGAAGCCAACAAACCCCCTTTCTGCTAAGGTGTAGAACGCTTAGCCTCTCCTACGCTTTTTCAACTTCCATAACCCTGTTTACAAACTCATTAGGTACCCCAATTTCTCCACCTTCTTTGATAGGACTAAAACCCTATCCCCTCCCTTCAGCTTATTTATCAAATCAGACCTACATCTTCGCATCAACCCCGCCACTCTTGGCACCTTCTCCTGGCCCACTTTTCTCCCTGGGCCACCCCCTACCTTCTATCCACTTGGGCCTCTCCACTCATCACAAAACCCAAACCCACCCTAACCTCTTCATTAACCTCCACAACCAAATCAAAAGACCAACTGTCAAACTACACCCCCATCAATACTGATGGCTTTAAGGAAGGCAACAAGACAGCTGCTGCTGCTGTCATCCAAGACATCACCCTCAGTAGCAGGCTTCCCGACTACTCATTCATCTTCTCGGCCGAGACCAAGGCCATCCTCCTCACCCTCAACTTTATTGAATACTCCCCGTTTTGCCACTTGCCATCTTCTTTGACTTCAAGGCTCTCCTTATTTTTTAAGTTAATCTTAAATGGGATGACCCACATCCCACCTCTTCCGTAAACTCCTCCACCCCCTCCCCCCCTCCCCATCCTCCATTCCTACCTCTGCAGGAAAAGTATTCTTTTCTTCTGGATACCTAGCCATGTTGTCATTCCTGGCAATGACAGAACTGATGCAGCCGCTAAGCTTGACCTCTCCCCTACTCCCTTTGCCAAAACCCTTTCTGACATCAAACCATTTTGCTTCCCTTGTTCGTGACCGCTGGCAAACCTCATGAGACTCCCAAATTGATACCAAATTCCACGTCATCCAGCCCACCATTCCGATCAAACCCACCCATAAGATCTGCCTGATAATTTTGTTCTATAAAACAGAAAAGCTCAGGTATACATATGAAGTTTCATTTTAATTTCTTTACAGGTGAAGTTTTCATACCCTATAAACAATTTCAATCCAGTACCTGCCTAAGCTAAAAAAAAAAAATGTCATTGTACGATGGACTTGGTGTTGATACAGACACAAAGAAAGAGAGCTCAGCAGCTAACAACAAGCCAGATGTTTGTGAGTAATACCATTGTGCTTTCTTTTAAACACTGACTGTATAGTATGTATTTGTCTATTTCTGTGGTACTTGCAGCATTTTTTGCCAGATTTCCATTACAAGTCTGTTAGATATGTTGAAGAAATTATTGCAAGCATTTGTGACAATAATCTTCATTTAATATCAAACTTCCTTCTACTTTTGAAAAAGAACACCTTTCTGTTCTTGGAATTGGATTGTGCTTTTTGGCTAATGGAAGAATAAAGTACATAAAGCTTGAAGGTTTGAATCTTACAAAAGTGTGTGAATTCACTCTTATTTCTTCTTAAACAATTTACTTTCCATTGATACACCCATAACAATTGTTGACTCGTATTATTTGATTTAGCATGTAACAAGATGACAGGCTAAAAAGAGTTGAGCACTCCATAAAAAGCCCAAATTAATAACACCCCACAAAAGAAAGATACAGAAAAACGAAACAAACTCAAAAGACAGTCACCCAAAGTCAGTAAGCAATTTCATTGTTGACTAGACAGAATCTAGAGCTTACAGATTATTTTTTGTTGTTTTCATTTACAGCTGGATGGTCTGCAGGCATCCGCATGATGCAATCTCATCTGCGGATGAAGAAGGCTGCCCTAACAGAAGCTCAACGCAAGATAAGAGGGGCAACCCTAGCACCTGTTGTGGATCTAAAGAAAAGTAAAACAGATGATGAAATGCTAATGCTCCAGTCATCCAAGATGTCACCCCCAAGACCAGGGCTTGGCCCTCCCAGATCTGTAAGATGCGTTTATTTACCTGAAGTGTTATGTGGAATGTATTTTAATATGCTTGTTTCTGTATGGTTGTTTCTGTAAAGTTGTTTCCCTATTTTTCCCCCTCTTTTGTTTATTTGTTTTTTCTGTGCAATGAGGCTTTAGTGTGTGTTGCGCTTATAAGAAGTGTATATTATTATTTTTGTTATTATTATTATGGTTGAATGCTCAGGATTAACTGAAAATTTCTTATTTGGCTCTTAAGAAAAGAGTGCTATTTAATCGTTAAATTCTTAATTGAAGAAGAAACCAAGAAAGGATGTACTAATTATGGACAATATTGTTCTTTTTGTTGATATTAAAAAAAGCATTGCACAGGAATTAAAGGAAAGGTATCGTCCCGTAAATACATTCAGAAGTGAACGCCGCCATGCTGGTAACGTCACTTCATGTTTTCACTTTTCCTTATTGATTGCCCGAAATCTCTGATGTTATAGATCACACATTCACTGAACCGAACATAGGGGCCTATATGTGTTATCGATTACATCACAGATTTCTCGCAATCAATAAGGAAATTTAAAACTGGAAGTGACGTTAACAGCACGGCAGTGTACATGTCTGAATTTATCTAAGGGACGATACCTTCCCTTTTAATGTTGTTGTAGGTTTTGTTGATATTACAGTACCTGATAAATTGGACATCTGTAAGGAACACATATATTTGTTCCAAAACCATGAGAGCAGGTATAAAGTATATTTGGGGGATGAAAGAAGTATAACGGAATTGAGAAGTATCCATATTAGATAAGATAGCAAAAGTTAGTCATTTTGCTCACTAAAGGATTAAAAGCATAATTGTAGTGGAAACATCTTGTTTTGTTTGCTTTAAATACAGAGACCATCTCCTTTTGCTCAGGGAAGTCCCATGGCAGGTAGCACACCATTAATGGGAGACATTGTGGATGAGTACGATCCTGCCTATCCAAATGAATATGAGAAAGTAGTGAGAAGAATCAGGGAGAAAAGACAGAAAGAGAGAGAACAAGAGAGGCTAAAAGAAGCGGAAGACAGGTAATGCAAAAAAATCAAGAAGTACAGATTTGTTCAATTGCTTTTATAATTATTGGAAACAAGGTAGCACACATCAGAAGTCTTTAAGAATAGGTAAAAAACCAACTGCATAGACTGCTGTTTCCTCACCGGCCCCAGAACTTTCCTCAACCCCTTTAAGTCTATTGCTGAGCTCTTCTGCAATAACTCACCCCAAAAAATTATCTCGTAGTCTTCCTGCATTACATCAACTACTACAACATGTAAACCTTTTTTTTTCCTACCTATTCACTGCTCACCTACTTGTCTCTTCCCAACCTCTTTTCCTCTCAACCTCTTTTTACCTCTGACATTATCTAATCTCTTTGACACAATTTGACCATCAGTGTTGTGGTGCCATTAAAATCTCACCAACCAATCAACACCAACTGCACTTTTTCCAGTCTGTCTGCCTGTTGGCATTGCGTTCAGGTTTCTGTGAGAGTTGTGACTGATGCACAAACACCATCCTGTAAAATAGCTGTGATGGAAATGATTCATGTAAAAACATCAAAATGATTTACTGGATGAAAGTCAGCAGTGTGATTGGTTCCAAGGATTACAGGAGGAAGGATAGACTTACAGAAATTCATTTTCTTGAAATGTCTGTTGCACTTATTGTTGTTACAGGAATATCTGTCTTAAGTACATGTGGGGAAAATAAATATTCGATATTGATATAAAACTCTTGGAGCAGTATTAGATGAAGTTCCAGCGGATAAAGACTGTTTAACTCAGAATAGGATGATCTCATGTATCAAATAGGACATGCAGCTAAGTGCTATATATTCCTTTTTCTTGTCAGGAGAAAAAGAGACAAGGAGCGAGGAAGAGACAGAGGTCGTGACCGTGAAAGAAATCGTGATCGGGAAAGGTCACCACAGGGATTTTCTCGGAGACCCGATAGTGACGACGAGGGAGAGCGTGAGAGGCAAAAGAAAAAAGGTATTTTTCTTTTAAGAAGATACATTCATTTTAATGGAAAAGATATTATTTTGTTTTAATCAAATACCGTACAGAGTGAGGTAGCTGGGTTGTTATAGTGCATGATTAAGATTCCGGAGGTTCCAGCTTCGAGTCTCAGGAAATTCAACTAAGAAATTTTTCCACAGCCAAAACAGACAGATATGCCTGACATCAAGGGTAGAATTGTGTTGTCTGTATCAGCTGCTCCTCATCCAGCTGTTGGTAGAGGTGGACAAAGTCTGGTTGGCACTGATCGTCCTTCAGATGAGGACGTTAAATGTCGGTCCCGAGTGCAGGACAATCACCCTCTTTCTGGTTCTCTGAAAACTATTCCAGAAGAGAAGTGTGAAAAAGTGTTCATTTATTTACTTGCCATCATTCTACAGCCGGAGAAATTGTCCGGTGGCGCCGTGAACTTCTTCTCACATTTTATATCTCTTTTCAGGCCAGCCTTTTAAAAATTGTTTGTTTACTGTAACCATACAATCCCTCTTGTAACCCTGTAATTTTGTCTGAAATATGAAATTTTAGTTTAGTTTGACATTGATTTAGTGTGAAAGGATATACTGAAATAAATCTTTGTTTTGATCTCAAAAGTTGTTACCTTTTTTCTTATGATATCAGCATAATAAGTGTTTTGTTCTTAGTCAAATTAGTGTAAACTGCAATGTAAGAAGATTTTGTACAACAGATGATGTAAGCTCCAATGAGACATAAAGATTGTGAGGAATGTACTGAAGTGGTAAAATTCCTGTTAAATCTTGGGGTAAATCAGAGTAGTTGAGAATTTCTATGCATACTAACTAGGGGCGACCTGTAAGACTATGTTATAAAACGTAGGTCTGCTGATAAAAGGGATCCATTGAAATTTAATTTTACCGAAAATATTTTAAAGGAGCGCACTAGACCGAAAAGTGAGGGCATATTTTTAGGGGTCCCCCAAAAATCAAATGCTTACCTAGCATGCAACAGAATAGTAATTTTTTGGTTAATGTGAATACTCATTGCTCAAGTGACCTGCTATGGAGGCATGAAATTTATGGATCTGTTGTGGATAATATATCTGTGATATTCGCAAAACGAGCGCCCTCACTTTTTGGTCTAGTGCTCCTTTAAGACATACCTATCTCACTACATATCTCTCAATAACAAATCCTTAGCTTGATTTGCAAAGGGGCAGGGTGCTAGATTTGTTGAGGGGCATACTAATGCATGCGAAGCACTGCACAATTTTGGCACGAGGTCCAAGGGTCTGCCAAAGCCTTAAGGCTTGAGCTCCTGGTGAAGCTCTGGGATTTTAGCTAAAACTGCAACTATTCTGAATGATTAAGGACCATGCATGAGCCAAAGGGGACAATTTCTTACAATGCTAACATTCTGTGTTTGCTATCCATGTAAGGTATTTTATTTATGATATATATATATATATATATATATATATATATATATATATATATATATATATATATATATATATATATATATATATATATATATATATATATATATATATATATATATATATATATATATATATATATAAATATTATAAATATATTGTATATATATATATATATATAAATATATTATATATATTGCATTTGCTTCACCAATGAAGGTTGAATGACCAAAACATCTTGCTTTCTTAAGTTTTTAATAAGGTTGCTCTAAGGAGTGGTCGGAAGTTGTATTTTTTTTTTCTTTTTTTTCTGCAATGTATTCCATTTTTTATTTTTTTACAAATATTTTTTTAAGGGGCAGGGTGGCCCAAATAAGGGTAGGGCGGGCCACAACAGGGGCAGAGTGGGCCGCTTCTCTGAAACAACAAAGCTAGGGCACTGAATAAAAGAGATAGTTTTATTAAGGTAACTGATCACTCAGTAATTAGCATCCACCAGCTCTGGGTACCATGCTGTGGTCTTGGAGAAGACGCTTCAATTCTGATTGCTCTAGTCAACTCAGCTGTGAATTGAGTACCAGCTTGCTGGGTAGTTAACTTGCGATAGACTGATGGCATGTCCAGTGGGGGTCAAGTACTCTATTTAGCTTGCACAAAGGAAACCAAGGATAAACACTGGTCTGTATGAGCCTTCATTGGCTCAGCAGATTTGAGCTAACTAATACACCACCATAGAGATCTTAATTAATTGAAAACTTTAAAATGTTTTGCAGGATATCCTCAAAGTAGTTAAAGGTGACAAAAAGTCAAATATTCCAGCTTAACATATGATAGAGAATTAGAAAATAAACCCTCTACCAAAAACCCCATCATAAATCTTATACCATTCTCAAGTTATCCAAGTTTGAAGTTGTAACATGGATGCTGCCATTTTGTCTATTTTGTGTTGAAATCATGCCAATGATGACATAATTTACCCTATTTGCCAGCACACATAATGTATTTTTTCCGAATTATCTTTTAATTTTGTTTCCAAAATGCTTTGACGTGAAGTTCTATGGGCTTGAATCATTAATATCATATACAAATGTAATTCATAGACCTATTCCAAGGAAAATTATTTCTTAGAAATGAGATAATTTGAAATAGATTGTAAAGAAATACATTAATATTCTAATCTGTACTGGGTGAATGACATTATTTTTTAGAGGGTGTATGAACATAATGGCCACTTCCATGCTAGTTTATATGGACAGAATTAATGTTTTAATGAATTAGAAAAAATAGGCTAAATTGTTTTGAACGATGTGAAATTTCTTCAGATGACTATTATTTCTATCATATTAAATAAACAACAAGCTTTACTTTAGTCTTTTTGAAACGTTATTGTGTATATATTAATATTATAATTATGTATATTTGTACTAATTATGTAGTATATTATGATAATGTGAGTATCACATTCTTTATTTCGGTGTCATTTTAGAAGTATTTGTTCTGATATTCGTAATTTTTTTTTTTTTGTCAAACAGGCAGAACTGGAGCAGCTATTGCCCCACCTACAAATCTTATTCAACAGGATTCCAGTGTAGTAAATGAATGTAAGTCAAGTTTTAGATATCACTTTCATCATTTCCTGTTGAAAGGGATAACTTTTTATGTTCATCTTACATCTGTGGTGAAAATTCATGGAACACAATGGTTCAAAATCCTTATTCTGATAAAAATTGTCTTGTAGTGACATCACAGACTCGCATTTCTCAAAAGTCTTATTTTGTTGAAAAACATGTAATGGTACTGTATAGTTGGTGTAACTTTGACTTATTATTTAAAGAAATTTTGAATTTGTTTTTGAAATTATTAAAATAAATGGAATTAATTTTCAAAACTACATAAATAATCGGCAGAAAAGTGTGTGTTGTCATCTCTCTTTTTTAGTATGCTTTTTCTACCAGTCAGTTCCATGCAAACTTGTGAAATCTTTCAAACTAGAAAACTCCTGAACGAAACAAGATATAAATGTAGTTTACATCATCCTTGAATATGATAACAGAATGAGTTTTCTTTGTTTTTTTCCAAATTAATGATTTTTTTGTGTGTGTTTTACTTGTAGTCGCACCACCTCCTCCCGTATCTAAAGATCGTCCTTACGCAAATATGCTAAAAAGGAAAGAGGTGGATCCAGAGAGGGCTACAACTCCACCCCATGGAAGCATGTTTAGCGAACCAGAACCAGAGCCGCCAAAACAAGAAGATCCCCTTCTGGCGGGAAGGGGCGGATTCCAAATACCAGTTGGCATGGGGTAAATCTTTTTTTAAAGTTCTTTAGACCTTTAAAAATCCTCCTTGGTCTAGTGGTCATAGCTTGTAAAGCTAGAGGTCCTGGGTTCAATCCCATTAGGTATTCATTCCTCAGGGCATTCCCAAGTGATTAAAAAACAGCCATTGACATCTCTATATAAGTGCAGCTGTTGAGAAAGGGATTTACATGTAAAATACCTTTACTACCTACCTACCTACCTTTGAAAAACCTGGCTTGAATTCACTCAGGACACCTAAGGGAAAAGAAAATTTACTCTTTTTTTTTACCCATGCACCTCCTCTCGCGATCCCAATTTTCTGACTTGTTGTTTTCGTGTTTCTCTCAATCTCCCGGTTTTCTTTCCTTTCTACCTCTAGAATGATCTAAACTCTCAGGCACAATATGACCCTCGTTGTTGTGGTGCCGTTAAGTCTTCATTAAACAAACTAACTGAAAGGGTTCTAGATCCATAGTAAAATACTCACTGAAAAATTGGTCATAATACTTATTAACTATTGTTGAATTTTTAGGAGTAAATAATCACTGAGGTATGCACATGACCAGAAAAATTCTTCTCCATTTTGAATTTGCTAATGTAAGTTCTACTTTAGTTTGATATAGAATTCTCCCATGGAGAAAATGAGTTTTTGAACATTTTATTTCACATTGACAATGCCATCAGCATGCAGCCTGGTAAAACAGGTGTTAGTGATGTGATTGAAAGATAATCCAATAATAAATGCAGCATTCGTTAAAACACTTTCAGGCATGTGTGTGTTTTGTCATCTCTCTTTTATAGTATGCTTTTGTTACCAGTCAGTTCCACGCAAACTTGTGATATCTTTCACACTAAAAATCTCCTGAACGAAACAAGATATTAATGTAGTTGCAAAGTTTGAAGGCAGTAATCTACCTACTGTGGTGTAGCGGTTATCATACCTGTCTACAGATTACGAGGCCCTGGGTTCAAGCCTGGGTTGGGTAGACACGCCAGTGTACCACAACTGCTTATCAAAGGTCGTGGACATTGACTTGGTTGTCGATGTTATGTCTGTCCGTACGTCGTACATGTGTTCTCGTCCAGGTCGTATTAAGCGTTTCGTGATAGCATTGCTACTATCATAATCAAATACGCAGGCGACGACCCTGTAATTGTGTGTTCACTCGTCGTCGTGAAGGCAGTCAAACTCAGAAAAGCAGTAAAACAAAGATTAGCCATACCCAATCACTTATTTAACTACACATGTATATTGTTTTAAAGCTAGAACTGTCTATGGCTTTGTCCCTATACACTGCAACTATGTTGTAAGCTAATGAGGATACATACAGAAAACTGAATGAGTATGTACAGAAAATGATTTTGCAACAAACGTCCTTTCCAGATACTCAGGGGTCGTACTAAGCTTTTAGGGGGTCCTTTGTTTTTTTTCCAATGGGAAGACATTCTCCCATACATGGGACTGACAGAAGTTGCTAGTTTCCTACTATTGGGTCAGTAACTTAAGGGAAAATTCATTTTGAAAGAGGTACTTTTGTAATATTTGTTTAAAAAGTTTGCGCACTTTCTGCCACTTCTTGCACCTTTGGCAGTAATTGAGGGGCGCTTTTCGTTTTCAAAAGGGGCACTTTTGTCATTGTTTTAGAAAAGTGGGTGCACATGACAAAATCTTTTAAATGAGTTTTCAAGTTGTATCAGAAATTTTCTGTGTATATGTTATTTATGCATTAACCCCTCTTTCTGTATCTCTCTGAAGGGCTGATTCTGTTGCAGCCAAAATTATGGCTAAATATGGTTTCAAGTCTGGAAAAGGCCTTGGCAAGAAAGAGCAGGGCATCAGTACAGCATTAGTAGTAGAGAAGACAAGCAGAAGAGGAGGAAAAATTATAGAACATGGAAAAGATGGTGGTAAGCTGCTGAATAAACTGATACTTTTACATTTTCAGTTTTTCACTATTATCTCTTTTTTTTAAACCTCTTTTGACACATTTGATGATGTGCACTGAACAATATCAATCTCAGCACTTGCATTTTTGTCATCAGTGAAAGTGATCAATTTTAAATCATACATTAGAAATTGATTGAGTTCTTAGGAGTAAACAGAAACAGGTTTGAAAGAAATGGGTACTTGTGGGGGGAAAGGGTGGAGGGGGTTAGATGTTATTTCATCAAGCATTTAGTTGCAAAACACTTATTTAGATTGCTTCCAGATAAAGATCAATTTATGATCTACCAATAACATTGCTTTAAAACTTGCTTTCAAATGTATTTGTTTTTACTTTGCATGATTTTGTTTTGAAAATGCTGAATTTGTTTTAAAAACACTGCCTCCTTTTTTTGGAATAAATCTCAGAAACACAACCAAAAGGTTTAAAAACTTCTTTGATTGATATCTTAATGGGGAAAATCCTGTGAGTCGGACCTGACATCTTACGGTCCCATGGTCTTACCTGGGCCAATGACCTGATTCTAACACGCCAAACAGCGTAAAAACCTGCATGGTAGGAGCTGCAAGGAAGACATTTTTTTAGAAAAAGTGCAACAAATTGAAGACATTTTTCAGCTAGTCCCAGCGACATTGTAACAGCAATGTGCTGAAAAGAAGTGCAGGATGTTGAGAGGTATTATGGAGGTCAGGGCTGGGTTGGTAATTACATTTTTAAGGTCGGTTGAAAGTGTGTTAGAATCAGGTCATTGGCCCAGATTCCATATTTAGAGCATGGAAGGTAAGTATAACTCTCGTAATTATCCTTGCTACACTTAGCGGAGTAAATTTATTGCATCTGATTTTGTATTCCTTACTCATAGGAGACTTAAAAGGAATAGTTCAGAGGTCATGTCCATCGTATGTCAAAAATGACTTCATAATTAACAAAATGGTGAAGAGAGCATTCAAAACTCTTATTCCGTTATTAAAGGAGATATTTAAGTTTCAAGTTTGGTATCATATGTGTACAAACGGCTAAACCAGACTAGTTGTGATGTCACAGCCTCAGATTCCTCAAAGTCTATATGTATTCTAACATATTTTGTTCTGTGATATCAGGAGAGTAGTAAAACAGAATCCATTAAGGGTAATTAAAATTAACCACCTGAGAAAAAAATTCAAATAGTACAAAAGTTAACTTCCTTTTCTTTAAAACAAATTAACAATTGTTAAGAATATGAGGATGAGCACGCCAACCTTCAATAGTAAACTTACTACACCAGTCATTTCTACACAGATTTAAAAGTGAATATCTCCTTAATGGAATAAAGAGTTTTGAATGCTTACTTCACTATTTTGTTTTATTTGAAGTCCTCTTTCATATTAGATAAACTTGCTTGACCACTAAACTAATGCTACAATTTGTTAGGAATTCAATACAAATGTCATTACCTTTATTACCAGACACTTCAGGGAATGAAAAAGAAATTGATTGTATGAAATTCTTTTTGATTAAAATTTAGTAGTGAGCAATGTTGTATATCTTGTTTTGATGCTCAATGAGCAAAATATATATTTAAGTGCCTCTGAAACTTAAAATTTCTAATAGTTTTTGGTTCTTAACATGTGAGATGTCTTGACTTTAAATGAAAGAAATAAGATGCTATTCTAGATGTGTGACCTCTTTGCCATTTGTAATGGGCTTTTTTCTATTCATTTTCAGCTTCAGATATTGATATGCCACCCCCTATGTCAGCTCCTCTCCCAAAACTATCAGTTCCAGCAAGTGAAATATCTGAGACCATGAGGAATCCCACAAAGGTGGTACTCTTACGGGTAGGTGTCCTACTTCTTCTAAAAAAATACTTTGATACATTTTTGGTATTATTTGTCAAAAATTTGAAAACTTTTTGAAATATTTTTGTTGCCCTTGCTACATTATGTTCCTCTTTGTTGTAGAAATTAGCTTTGAGATTCACAAATGTGTAAAAAAATTATTTTTTTTAACTTTCAGAACATGGTTGGCCCTGGTGAGGTCGATGATGACCTTCAACCAGAAACTGCAGAAGAATGCAGCAAGTATGGAGAGGTCAGCAAGGTTATCGTTTATGAGGTACATTTCACTTTTTTTTTACCTCCGCCAACAAAGTTGGACGGAGGTTATGTTTTGGCGTTTATTGTTTATTTGTTTTGTCATCAAGATATCTCAAAAAATGAAGACTACATTTGGAGTAAATTTTATGTGTGGTTTTGTTACTGCTCAAGAAAGAAGTGATTAAAATTTGGGACATAATGGAACGGGAAGGGTGAAAATAGGGTTGGGGGTGGGGACATGTTTGTGCCTCTGTTTGTTTGTCTGTAATCAAGATATCTCAAGAAATGAAGACTGGATTTGGAGTAAATTTTGATGTGCGGTTTTGTTACTGCTTAAGGAAGAAGTGATTAAAATTTGAGATTTATTTGAACAGGGGGAGAGTAGAAATGAAGGGGTGGGGATGTTTTAGGGCAAGATTTATCAAGACTTAGTCGAAACTTTTCAATGGAATGTACTGAACATTGAGCTCATGCCATGAAAGATCAGCCATACAATCAATTTTCTGGACTCAAAAAAATCAAGTAAAGTGGTCCTCTAGTATGAAAGAAATCAAAACAATTGGTTTCTGTCATGAATGAAAATGATGGAATGTGAATCTACCCTGAATAGAGCTCAAACAAATAACACTTAGCCTGAATTAAACTGAAAACAATGATCACAAGTGATGATACTCAAGTGTTTAGAATGTAAATGGCGATACACAGATCAAGAGTGAAAAAGAGATTGTTTTGGGTTATAAGTTTGTGTGCTTCTGAGGTAGATTGTATTCCGGTGGGGAACAAAGAGGGGTGAAGGTATGTGCTCTGCAAGTGTTAAAATTTTACTTTAATATTGTTTTTCACCCACATTCGTGGACATTTTTGGGAGGGATATGACACCAACTATTATATAGGGGATACTATGGAGGTACACGTATGTAATGTTTGTAAATTGGTGACATACATGTTAACAATATAGTTTTCAGCCCCTTATGTCCTCTGAGGGGCATAAACATTACAAGGGCACTGGCTCCCCATCCCACTTTGAGGGGCACAGACATTATTAATCTTCCCCTAGTAATAGTTACTTTACTTACAGTTGCTATTTTTGTAAAATTAATTCTCATCAGGAGCCTTAAATTGAAAATCATGGCCAATGTTTGTCATCAGCACTTAAGTCAAATATTCTAGCTTGATATATGATAGAGAAGTAAAAAATGACAAACTACAAAAATCCCCATCATAAAATCTTATCACATTATCAAGTTATCCAAGTTTGAAGTTGCAACATGCACATTGCCATTTTGTGTTGAAATCATGCCAACGATGACATAATTTGCCATATGTGCTAGCACACATAATGTATTTCTTTAGAATTCTTTTTGAAAAATGCTTTGGCATGCTTTATGGGCAAAGCATGTTTTTATCAAATGTATGTTATACCCCATCTCAATAAATAAACAATAAATGCTTCCAGTGAATTAGGAAGAGGCAATTAATTTTTAAAGAAAAACACAAAAATTGTCTTTTATTTGCCTTTATGACATCACGCTGTACACGGTGAGGTCAGTTTTCAACGCACTCGCCCAATCTTTGAAATACAATAACTCCTCAACAGAAAAAGATAGCAACATGCTTTGTACACCAAATTGTGTCTTTTATAGTCCTCTTATCTTATATATGAATATTCATTAAATGTTCCTTTCAAGAAATTTATGATGGAAATAGCAGACAAATCATTCGTTTGCAAACTTAAAAAAACCTTGTTGCCTTAATTGTAAAGCAATTTTATTGATTGAATTGCTTACTAGCATTGTGCAGTAGTAATGTTTTTATACAAGTAGTGTTGCTTCCTCACTACCGGTAATGTTGCTGCTACTATCGACTACCGGAAGTGTTGCTACGTTTACCTGGATTCCCCTAATGACATGGTCCAGGCATTCAATGATACGTACTCCCACTACACTAGGTTCAATTTCACATATTAACAGGTAGTAAAATATGTAGTGAAAAACATAGTGCTTTTGAATCTTTTATATGCCTATGAAAAGCAGTTTTTTATCCAAAAATTTCTCTAATTTATAAAGAATTCCTGAAAGTATGCTCTCTATCCTACGGAGGTATTCAGGTGAAAATGCTGTAAGAGTTGGTTAATACCCTCCTTTAGAGAACTGAGGCAGAAGATTAAAAAACATGTTTGTAATCTATTTCAAAATTCCATCTTCAACAAATTAAAAGTTGTTTCGTATTGTATTTCTGGTGCAGTGGGAAAAATGACCATTTGATTTCAATCGTGTAAATCACAATACTTGATATTGCTATTCCAGACAACTCTTTTTTACCAATTTAGAGGCAATTCTAGTGATAAATAAAGAAATCGATCGTTTGCGATAACTACTGACGCGAGGTATTTTTTAAACATTTAAGAGATATTTAGTACCATGGGTGAATTTTGTTCATACATGAAGGCCATGTGTTATGAGTGTTAGTGTGCAATGTGTGTGTTGATGCTATTTTTATTTTTTCAACTTGTTTTTTTTATGTTTAGGAGCCCAATGCTGTGGAAGAGGAAGCAGTGAGGATATTTGTAGAGTTTGGATCAATCGCTTCAGCTGTCAAAGGTTGGCAAATTTCTTTTGTGCACAGAACTATTTACCTTCCATAATACCAATGAAATGACAACTTCATTAAAGTTATTTCATATATGGAAAATTTCTGACGTATTATGAGACAATTAAAAATCTTTTAAGTAATTCTTTTATTTTTGTTCCTAAATTTCAGCCAATGTATTAAAGTTATGAGAGTATCTGTTCCAGCTAGATATGGATGTAGGTATGGTAAAGTTTCAAAACATTTTGTACGAGTCGGTTAATACCCTCCTTTAGAGAACTAAGGCAGAAGTTAAAAAAACAGATTTGCATCAGAAAATAGACAGATCTGTGCGGTAGGTACTACATCACAAATAATTGAGGCCTGAAAATTCAAACCGATGGTCAGAAAGTTAACTGTACCATTTTACTAAACTTGCCAAGGTGGTTGCAAGTCACCTAATAAAAATACTTCAGACAAATAAACTAGTGCATCGAAAATGGAATTATAAAATTTCCCATGGTTCTAAATAAAGGTGTTTGAAATTTTCCTGCCACGAAAAATCTCTACAGAAATAATATTAATGTAGTGAATACATCTTTATATACTTCTCTCTTTTGCAATTTAATTTATTTTCTATCACACAATTACATGGAGGACAATTCTAAGTGCATATTTACCACATAGACTGTTGTTTACTTTCCAGGGAATTCCTGAGTTTTTGGTTTTTTCCAGCTCCGAAAATGAACATGTTTGAACTCTAAATTATTCTTTCAAATTCAAATGTACTTTCCATTGCACAATTACATGGGTAACGATTTTTTTTTTTTTTTTTCTCCCGTGAATTCTTGATTTTTCCCACGGTTAAAACTCTTGGAACCGTAGAAATTTTCCAGTCCTAAAAATGAATATGCTTGAACACTAAATTAATCTTTGAAATTCTTTTTAAAACCATCAAGTCTAAGCATCTGAACTAATTTCACCTTGTCTTTCAGCTGTTGTTGATTTGAATGGCAGATTCTTTGGAGGAAGAATTGTAAAAGCAACGTTTTATGAGCAAGATAGATTCAGGAGATTTGATTTATCAGGAGCTCCTTAAAGATGCTACTCCCAAATGTTTTTTGTGAAGTTGTGAAATCAGAAAAATAAGCTTTCTGGGACAGATTCAGTCACACAGGAAAATACGATAACATCAAGGCAGTAGTGTGGGTTTTTCCACATTGAAAACGCATATCTTGGAATTTTGCTTCCTAGCACTACTTGTCAGCCATGATTTATTCCTTTTCGTCGAGCAATGGAGAGATTTGTCGGTCAATGTGTAACTTTGCAAGAACTGATTGGACCGAAACTGGTGGAGCTTTGTGTCAATATAAGTCATTTAAGAGATATGAAATTGGCAAGATGGAAACCTTCTACTTATTTATTTCAGAAGATTGGGATCTTCAAATTCATGCTTAATAGAGGGATTTCATCACGGGACTCTTAACTCATCTGGAAGCCATTTTGGCGGGAAAGCATTGTTGCGTTTCAAGCAGCTCAGTCACATCACACGTACAACAAACATACTGCCTGTTAACCTACCCACCATTACCAGTTCAGCGAATTTTATTGTTTTTGTTCACGGCAGCGATTTTACTTCGTATCTTCCTATTCACAGAGTATACGAAGAGTAACTTTTTTACCTGAATGCCATCTGATTGTTCATCATACGCAGACAAAGCCTACATACCTGGCATAAAGTGCTTACTGCAAATCCTAGTGTGAACCGAAGGTTGAAAGATATTGCGTCGTACAGCAGAAACCCACTTCGAACGTCGATCAGGATCAGTTTAAAATCGGGGGGAAATGTCTTTTTCTTCTCAGGCACACGTCTATTAGTGCAACTAATGGCACAGCAAGATTCCGGCATAATTATGTAACAAAAATGATCTTATTTAACAACATGCAAGAGTTGAAGTCTAAATAAGTGTATAGCAGACGATCGTTCTCGCCCAACAAAATGGTGATGTAAACAAAATGACCTGACCTCATGAAGTCAGCTGAAACAGCCTTATATCTTATGAAGTGGATAATTGACAACCGTTGCTGTAATCAGCTTTGTGTGGCAAGAATGGCAACACCTCAAGACATTTGACTTTTTCCATAAATGTGTCAAGTCAGCTCCCAGATTTTGATCCTTTTTGACTATGGAGGACAAGGCGGACATTTATTTCATATACATACAGTGTCACAAATGATAGTGAGCAAGTCCTGAAGAGATTTGTAAAAACTTGAAATGAATATTAGCTCTTTGCACCAATGTGAGATTGGTGAAGCTCCATATTTGTCAAACTTGAAGATAATTACCCTTCAATGTAGTTTGTAGTAGCTCAATTACTATGCGATATTTTGAAAAGTAATGTATGATGTAATTCAAAAATTCAGCAAAATATTGTAGGTGTGTGTGTGGGAGGGGGGAGGGGGTGGGAATGAGAAGGATTAAATTGTATGTATATGTGAGGGATAGGTGAGAGGCCACATTCGAAACTCATACTTTGATCCACCCTGGGCGCATTGTACCATGAATTTTTAATATGTAACATCATGCATTCAATAAGTATTTCGATGAAGTGTTATTTGAATGTTTGTGATTTGTAGGAATATGAATAAAAGTGATGGAAATGTAGTCTTTTCTGTTTGTTTTAAGACTGTTGCCATTGCAAAACAAGGTTTCATTTTAATGAAATTTTAACCAATGGCAGTACCACAATTCCTCCTTGCCCAAGTGCCCTTGAGTAATGGGGTGGCAGGAGGTGCCCTTTTAAAAGTTAAATGAAACCTCATTTCTATTAATTGTTTATAGTTTTTAGCTGAGAACTTTCCTTGCAGGTATTTAGCACTTAACATGAACCTGGGGTGATGAAAAGCAAGGCATTTACATCTGCCAACCTTTATTTTTCCCGCGCTTATAATTTTGTAAAACTCCTTAAATAAGTCATTTCTTGAGTGTGCGAGCCACCCCAAATTCCATCAGTGGCACATCTCTGAAATGGGGCCCAGGGCAAACTTATGATGTATACTATACCCATCCCCTTGTCATAGACTGACGTGCCCTCTTCTATCCGTCTTTGCAAAGTTGAAAAAGTGCTTGTTTACAGAGATATAAAACTAAGTGTTCTTTTTTAAGATAAGTCCCCTTATTATGATTGATTTTTGTTGATATATTGAAGAAGTAATACAAAAAAGTTGATATGAGCAAACTACCCAAATTGCAACAGTGAGGTACCTTTAATTTGTCCTGAAAAAAACAATGGGGGCCCTTGCCACTGACTCGCTGACGACAAAAAGTGTGAACTTGGGATTCTGCAGACTTGGATTTTGAATAAAAATATATAATATAATGATGTACCCTGTTGGACCTAAATAACTTGATCTAAAATTCTCAAATTTTTGTGGCTGCAAATTTAAGGAAAAAAGTTCATCAGTAAATTTTCTGACCGATAATAATAGAGAAGAAATTTTCTGTTGAAGTTCGGTAGCACATTGTTGCCCCTAAAGTTATACTGCTGTTGTACTGTCAATGCTTTCAAAACATGTCAGTCGCGAAAGTGCCCCTTAAATCCTGTGCACCCCCCCTTCCAGATTCAAACATCCTCCATTCCATCATTCATGACATGGAAATAAAGACTTTCTGGTTCGGATCCTTATTAGAAATCTTAAATGAAGAAAGTACTCTCACTGCATTTTCTGCACCCTTTGCCCTGAGATCCTGCTGACACCCCTGAAAATTGTGTACGTATTTAATATATGTCAGTATGAAAACTCGACGCAATAAAATATGACAGACGATTGATTTGAGCATTCACTTGATTTTTATTTTGCTACTCTATTTTAGGGTGGTATAATAATTTCAACATTATCATTATTACCGATGCGATGAAAGACATTCAAGGAATATTCCCATGGAGTTTAATTTTTTCATATATGATAGAGAAAATTTGTAGAAACAATTTTTTTTTTTTATATATGATAGAGAAAATTTGTAGAAACAAAAGTGGTGACAAAATTCATTAGTTCTGCTTCTTAAAGTTTAAAACAGTCAGACCCGACCTGATACATAACCAGGTCGGGTCAGATTATTCCTCTTTATTTTCTTTTTTCTGAAAATCTTAGTTGTGTGGAAGTTGGTGCTGAGTATCATATTAGCATTGGATGAAGTCCTTATTGTGTGGTTATTTTAATTAAGATAAAGTGGTCTCACTATTTGCTACAGTAAGTTTGTGGTTATTTGCTGGAATTTTTTTTCAAGGAGGACAAGTCATGTTATTATCTTATTTCATGTAGAAAATACAAAATTTTAAATTATCTTTTAATTTGAACAAAAGTGAATGATTGGCAACATCTGTGGTGTCATAGAGACAATTTCAACAAAAAGTCTTGTATCAAAAAATGATTTAATTTTTTTCTCATTTTAAATGTGATGTACAACCAATTTCTTGTAAATAAAATATTCCACCCTATTTCTCTAATGAACCAAAAATGCTGTTCGATTATGTAAAAAAGTGATTAAATAAGAAATACATAACTGCTGGAATTGCCTTGATGACATCACCAAGCTGAAAGACATACTGTATGAGGTGTTTTTAAGAACATTTTTCTACTCTTTAAAATGTTATAACTTCTAACGGAATAAGATATTAACATAGGTTTTATCACCACTTTGTACAAATTTTCTCTATCATATATGAAAAAATGAAAATCCATGGGAATATTCCTTTAAAAAACACATTCTATATCTCCCATTAACAATAGCCCAATAAGTGCTAACTTTCAGATACAGCAAAAGTTGCAAGATCTTTATGGGAGTTCAGGGACTTCACAGCCATTGAAAAATAGCCAAAGTTTACTCGATGATCAATACAGAAATCCTTCAAAACAAACTCCTTTTGAGCTATTTTAACTGAGAGCCCAGAATAATAGCCTTAATATATGGAAAAGAAGTTTTTGATTAAAAAAACAGGACATTTCATGCGCATATAACTACGTACAGGAGCTATGATATAGATATCATTTACTACATTCACAAGCTGTGAGAAGTAAAGAGTGAATTTGTACAGTTTGGTTTGGTCGCCTTACAATAAAAACAAGTTCTTGTGATTGTAATGTAGCCAACGTAATTTATATACAGCGCCATCTTTGTTTATCAACTTTTGATTAAACCATGAAGAACTGTTTAATACAGTCTTCCACCTATAGCAGGAATTCTGGCTTTTTCGTGATTTTGAAATAAAACTTCTGTCAATTAGTGACTTTCCCCCAAGTTAAGACTTGTGTAGATTGCTCAAAACTGGCTTTTATATTATCATATTTTGTAAGCAGTACAATGTTTTCACATGCAACTAAGCATTGCACAAAAAATATTTACTAAAAGTAACTGTATAATTAAGTCTAGCATTTGTGTTTACTGTGTGAGTTACGAGTGATTTGATGCATTGTGCAATGTATCTTGTCGTAGTGTGTACTGTACTAGTCTTGTTAGTTGTGTGTGATGAATTAAACTTGTTGAGTTTTAGAAAATACATATTTTTTGTGTGAAAAATATATATTTTTTGTATGGAAAATACTTCATTTTCGCTGTTAATTTCCGGAATGAATGTGGACAGGTCTGGTTTGATTTGGATTATTGATGTTTTAACGGCACTGCGACAGTCCGTCAAATGTGCCAAGAGGGTGTTAATGGTGTAAGAGTTAGGATAGTGAGGGGATGGAAGGTTTGTAAGGGAGATAAAGGGGAAAAGCTGAATGTGGGAGAAATATTTAGGTGAAAAGAAAGGGGTGTGTAAAGTTAGGTGTAGAAAGGGAGGAGGGGAGGAGATTATATGTGGTGGAAGAGGTTGTTGCAGAGAAAGTTAATGATGTTTGAGGAAGAATTGTGGACCGGAACAAATTTGTAGGTGATTGATGCAGAAGATAAAAATAGGTTTGATTGGAAGTGGCTCAAGTCAAAAGATAATGCTGGAATTTTCCTCTCGGACTACATACGTAAGATTGGCGTTCCCAGTAAAGTCCGTTGTGTTGTGTGTGATGTAACAATTAACTACGGGTGTAGCTGAATAAAAGCACTATATAAGCATGGAATTCTCAATCGCACGAGCAAATTAAGAGATGAAAATCCGACACTTTCTGCAGTTTTTCAGGCTGTAGATGCGGTTCAGTTTGGACCCGGAAGGCAGGTAAGCCAACTGTAGATAATAGATCATGTAGTTTACCATATGGGGCAGTCCCAAATGTCCACAAAACAGCCTATAGCTCTGGTAAAAATACTTCACTTCCAGTTATCAGTTTCTCGGACAGGAAATCACATACTGAAGGTATGGTAGTGTCCTTTACAGGAAAACGATTTGCCTTTCACCATGACTTTAAAAGTAATAGATCTTGTTAAAGAACTTTCTAGAGATCAAAAAGTTTTGAATAATTTGGCTGTTGACAGAACCTCATGTACTTACAAGTTGAAAGAAGCACTTTTACAAGTTGAAAGAAGGACTTTTACAAGTTGAAAGAAGGACTTTTACAAGTTGAAAGTAGGACTTTTACAAGTTGAAAGAAGGACTTTTACAACTTAAAAAAAGGACTTTTACAAGTTGAAAGAGGACTTTTACAAGTTGAAAGAAGGACTTTCACAAGTTGAAAGAAGGACTTTTACAAGGTGAAAGAAGGACTTTCTGTGTGCCACAAACGCCTTGTTGCAGAAATGAAACGACAGATTTTAAATTAATATTGAAGAGTGTACAGCAAAGAATAAGAAGAGTGTATTGAGTGTGCTTGTATCTTATTTTCCAGAGTAGGCATGCCTGCTGTATAGCACTACACTTCACTTAAGTTGACAACTGTAAATGCTTTTAGTGTTTTTTAGGCATTAAAGAGAGCATTTGAAGATGAAGATGGGATTCCTATGAATATAGTATCTTAATTTAGTGACTCTGCTGCATACATGCGTGGCAAACTCTGGCTTTAAGATGAAACTAAGTAATGAAGCTCCAAACATGCAAGACATTGATGGAGATCTTTGCCATCGTGTACACAATGCAGTGAAGAAATTATTCAGCACGTCACTGCACAACATATATCAGGTGTGTTTGACCTCAAATCATGTCACCTCCGACTTTTAAAACAAAGGCAAATGGTGTAGGGTATTACTAGAAAAGAAATTCCAGAGGCAAAAAAACCAAACAAGGCCACTTATGTAATGCTCTGGTAGCACCTTTCGACTTTTATCTCTTCGCCTCAAAAACATGCCGAAAAGTTTCTCTTTAGGCCTACCCGCACCCGACACATGAGTTAATCTTGAAAACTCAGGTAGACAATTACCAACCCGACTTCCTATTCAGTGTATTGTGTTTCCACTCCAAACAATGATTGTTTATCTGCCATTTCCACGCATACCACAGTCAAGTAGCCCAAGGCTATTTGTGTGTATAAAAGATTACACAAAGCCCAGCTGAATAATCAAGGCACTTTTGTGATTAAAATCACTCATCTGTGTTAGGTGTCTTAGTGGGAAAAGTTTGTTTTCAAATTGGTAATAGAAATAGCTGTGTATCATATGCCTGAGGTAATAATGTGCATTACCTCTGAATGATTGACGGACTATTTCCATAAGGAAAGATATTGCTTCATGAAATCAAGACGTTTTGTTATAAGAAGCCCGCTTTTGAGCATTTTTTGTGAACGATATCCTTTTCTACCGATATCCTTTAATAACTTGTTATGGCTGGTTCCAATGAGCAACAAAACTTGGAAATTCTTGGTTCCGCTGAACAGGAAAATGAAATTCAAGTCGGCTCAGATGAGCAAATTTTTCATGACACGGAACCTATCGATATAATGCTATACACACGTTGACTTCACCGTCGCTGTATTGTCCAACAACTTTTTAACTAATTAGACACATCCACCCATTCGCTGTTTGAAAAATAATTCAGTGGTAAAGGCTCTCGCAAAAAATGCAATTTTTCAGTTTTCTTTATTCAACCCACGCCCAAAATGTAAGTGAACAGCTCAATATAGTATTATTGAATATTTATATTCATTTAGTGTTACGTAAAAGTGTTTTATAACGATAAAAGGCATTATCAAAAGTTGACCTGAGATCATCACGGAAAGGCGTAGTTATCTTAGCACGAAGTCAAAATTTATCTATGCTTCTATGATAAGCCAATGCAGCAGTTTCAACATTATAAAGTATATAGTGTTTTCTGACTGTGTGTAGCAGCCATGTAGTGGCTATAGTGTATACTACAGTCAGATGTTATCTGACCAACCATTCAGTACCCATGAGTTTGCTGATTTTGCATCTCACTTAGGGTTCAAACTTAAGGTTCAATGATTATAAATTTCTTGGTTTGAACCATTTTGGGAAATTGGATAGTGAAAGAAGTATTCAATGGAACTGAGCACAAGAAACAAAAGTGCAAGTGTTTTATATTTTTGTTTGAACTGGTTTGAACATTGGGGAAGTTTTTGAGACAAAAACAAGTTGTACAAAAAATGACCTTTACACATGGACACTGATGTAAACATTTTTAATTGTTAATTATGAACTGTGAACTAAAATTTCTTCATGTTCTTACTCAAATATATCATTCAGCATTGAAGCAGATCTTGGTTTTCCATTTTTGGCTATTGTTCTTGAAAGAAAAAAAATGTTTCATGGAGAAGTTTAAAGTACCTGTCATTTGAATGAAAAGGCTTCTGGAAAATACTTTTTTGATTGGATATTTTTCAATTTAAAAAAAGAAGAAAAAGATGGTTTAATTTTTCAACCAAAACAGAGGGGTTAATGAAATGTAGCCAACATTATTTTTCAAAAAAATGTATGTTTCATGGAGAAGTTTAAAGTGCCCCTCATTTAAAGAAAAAGGCATCTGGAAAATACTTTTTTGACTTGATTAAATATTTTTCATTTTGACACAAAAAGATGGCATTAATTTTTCAACCAAAACAAATGTAGCCAACATTATTTATAAATAGCGCCACCTTTGTTAATCAAGTTTTGATTAACCACAGAGAACTGATTAATACACTTTAATTTAAGCAACTCAACCATCGAGCAAATTCATTCCTTGTCAATTCAATTATCATGATCGCTATGCAACGTAATCTTTAAGAATAAACATTCAAGCATCCTTTACAGTGCTGTAGTAACTTTGCTGACATAAATAACTGTCAATATCAATTCTTGATAAAAACCCGGCAAGAACTGTTCACAACGGATCCAGGATCAACTTCATTTCATCACAAGGGAAGAAATGTGTCTGTGATCATTCCATCTTGAAGACATTTCATCTCTTCCTGTTCGACGTTTCACATCTTCCCGTTTGACATTTTAGTGGAGATAGATAATGGCAAATCCTCACGTGTCGCCTCCTGGAGGCGCATCCTCATATGATGGCATTTCTTTCTCTGAAACACCTGATAGAAGAAAAAGGTTCTGATCTGATTTTCTTCCTTCTAATGAGTTGAGACTTTACGAGTTAATGCTGCATAAGCTTCTGATCAGTCAAGGAATATTTAAAAAAAAAAAATCACTCCATGACTTACAAGAGAAGAAAAAAGAGAGCTGTTTTTTCATTTATCTCAAACATCTGGAAATTAAGGAAAGCTGTATAGCTCTTATTCAAAATGTTGATGCTTTGTTGTTGCCACTTTAATAATACACTTGTCTTACACATTGGTCTCACTCACACATTGGTTATCTTTGAAAGTAAGATTTACTCTAAATTTTAAAGCAAATTCTGACAAGTAATCCAGAAAAATCATGGTAAATTATCTCTCACCTGAACTACTGTAAGCCTTTGATAAACTTTACCTAATACTTATTGCATACCTTTGTTTGATTCATTTTAGGTTCATTCTGTACTTACAAATGGTCCACATGTTAAAGAAATAAGGCAATAAATATACCAGGTGTCCATAGCTTGTAATGCATATGTGCAGTCTTTGCACTATCAACTATTACAATGCTTTTTAATCCTAAAGGGCCTCAGTGCCAAAAGCTTAACCATGAATAAACAAAGGGTTATAAAGCTCTCAAAATATTAAAACCATATTAAAAAAGACCCTTATTACTTATTTCAAAATTTCAAACTAAAGTACTGTTTCAAGATAAAATTACACAAACTTATAAACTTTCTATGGAGTACAGTATTTGCATCGTGATGACCCATGCATTAAACACCGTTAATGCACGACCATTATCATTGGTTTATTCTATTTTCAAAACAGGTAATTTTTTTTAATAAAGTAATAAAATATATGTAAACTTTTCCAGTTTGCCATTCTATTCAATTGTTTCTTTCTGCATTTTAAACAATCTAAGAGGAAAATTGTATAAAAAGATTAATGCTTTTGCATTGTGTTTATATGTGTGTTTATGCACAGTTCAAAAGACTTTGCCCTCGCGAATGACTTTCCCAAAGTCTGGCCATTCTACTCGGGGCAAAGTCCTTTGCCCCTACATTAAATACGCATATAATTACTCTGCCTCAACATTAATTTTTAAAACTAAAATATGTGGTCCCTAAACTAGGGTCCCTTAAATATTCAAATGCACTTTTGAATATTGGTGTTGATAAACTTATGATATGAATACTCACAAGTGTAATCATTTACCATGAACACATGTATTTTTTAGTGACACATGTATTTACCAGAGCATCACTTATGCAGATGCTCAACTCTTTCAATTTTAAGAAAGGTTTTGAGTGTCCAGTCTGTGGTGGTGATTTGTTGTCAATAAAAAAAGAAAGGTGGCATGATGAGGGTTATTGATGTCAAGTCCCCAGTCTAAATGTGCCATGTTTTTATTCAGAAGGTATTGATTGTTTGTAGTTGAGAGTTTTTTAATGCAATTCTTTAAATTTCTGTCCTAAATTTCAGACATTGAAAATCATCAAACTGACCAGTTTCTCCAGCTATTCTTCGATTAAGCTAGCATACATGATGGAGATCATAGTTTAAAACTTCTTTGTCATATTCAATTGCTCCCATTCAGATAACACTGATGGAGATTTGAAAAACAATGAGTTAACAACTTAACATAAGACTGATAGGTTTATGGTTAAGTCACAAAATTCCATAGTTTATTACAAGGCCTAAAAATTAAAACCGATGTAAATTGGTCAATTTTTCACTGCTTCTGATGAAAGTGTTTACTATTTTCATGTTTTGCAGCTTATTGAATTCCAGTAAAGCTCAAGTCAAAAGGTCAATCTACCCGTCCATATAAATATTTAATCTTTCATGCAAGTTTTATACAAAATTGCACTTGCAATTGGAACAAGAATAAGTATCATAAGTGGAAACAATATCATTGAGATAAGGAATTTAAGAAATACCCAAACAGTATCACTGTTTTAAATAAGCAATGGATCATATAAAGCTGGGTAATTTCCTGATGTCCATTCATGCACGATGGGCAGATTCATCATAAAAGCTGCTTAATTACATATCTGTTCATGCGCGATGGGCAGTTTGATTGTGAAAGAAAATGCCTGAGGGGTGCTTGTGTAAAACACGACACTATAGAATATCTCAAAAGATCTCTGTAAGTATGAAAATTTAGCACTTTTTGTTTTTAGCCACAACTACAAAATTACAATGATTTACACCTAACAAAATACAAGGATTAGAATTGAAGATAACATCTTATATGAGCCAAAATTTCAAGACCAGAGGTGTCAAAACAAAAAAAGGTTAACACTTTAAAGGCCAAAGAATGAATTTGCTGTTCGATTTTATAACCTCAACCCAACACTGTGTTGGTTGAGCTAAAAATGAAACTTTCAAAAAAAGATTCCCTCACTTTTCGGCAGAATACTTTATTTAATAATATAATTTTACAAAAACTTAAAACATCTCTCACTTGTAGTAGCAGTTGAATGCTTCTGCTTCAAGAAAGCTCTGTTCATCACCAGTTTCTTTGTTGTTTGGCATTTATACTTCACTGTATGTGCAGAAAAACAAGTTTTTTTTTCAAATCAAAATACATTTTCTTTTATCCTCATGTCAATGCAAAGCTTAACATTCCCACACTTTTTAATTATTTAATCAAGAAACAAAGAGAACTAAGAAGCAGGTAGTATAATTAGCAACGAACACTTGTCGACATAACATACTATAGAAATAATTTTTGAAAAAAAAAATCAGTTCAAGGCTAAGCATTAAAAATTTTAACAGTGTAGAATACTGTAATGTTGTCTTTTATCAGAGAGTAAATTATGTACTGGCGCTTTCTGACACATACAAAATAATCATCTCTTAAAAAATACAAAATTGATATAATCTTTGAATAGTCATGCCTCTTACCTGATTGCTCGTCGGCATTCTGTTCAAATATGACTGCAGTCCCTTGTGTTCCCGGTACTCTCCCATGAACAAATAGTTGCCAAGTTGCATTACTGGCTTGTCAGAATTTAAATTCTGAAGAAAATGAAAAAAAATATATAAATCTTTTTTCAAATACACAACATTTTACTGAAGCATTCTCTCTCACAGTGGAAGAATTTGAAGGAATATCTGAATACTATTTTAATAGAAAAAACTTTCAATCAAGGAATGGAAATAAACTTAAATCACTTCATATTTACATTATCAAGTTTAATCACAACCAAATATAAATATATGTATATCACAGACATCTTTTCAATTTTAGGCCCTTTTCAGTATTCAAATCTTCTCTGTTTGATAAAACAATTTGATATGATCCTGCCAGAGGTGTTTGGGATCAACTTTAAGCTGTTAATTTTCATAAAGTTGGACCTCAGGGTCCAATTACTACCTTTATCAGTTTCTCTAAGACAAGTGAATTAGAAAACAGCAGATAACAAATCCCAATACTTTCTAGCTTCTGCATCTCAAATTCATCTGCATTCCCCACACAATTTTACAAGTACTACCAAAGACAGTGTGGGCTTTGACCACCTTTTTTTTGCTGGGCAAAGAAATAAAACATTTGGTAAAAACTTCAAAAATAATTAAAAAAACAAATTGTGCTATAACATGCAACAATTCAAAAGGCATGGCCCCTAGTCCCCCCCCCCCCCAAAGGACTAGCCATAGGACCTTCGACATAATTATGGTCACCATCCACACGGTGTCCCACACTTTCAAAATTAATCTGCCATGATCTCCATCACTGACAACTGCCACTTCAAAGCAAATCATTTTGAGGTGAATTCTTTCACAGGTGGCAAGATAAATCAAATTGTTAATAATACAGATTGCCAGATTTATACAAACAAGTAAAGATACAGTATCTTCACTATGATTTCTGAAAAATCCTAGTAGAGCACTAAATTGCTATATATAAGTTTACTATGCATTCCTTAGATTATTATTTTTCATTAATTTTTTTTAAATCTTTAGCTAAAATCTCATTTTGAACACAAAAATTTAACAAGAATATTTACAGTTACAATTATTTAAACCAAATGTATCAAATAATTAAAGTTATCGTTACTTTATTAACAGAAGTTGTATTACAAGAAACACATATGGCCAAAGTTGTACTCTTGTACTAGGATTTTACATGTACAGTACCATGATTTCTTCACTTACCATGATCCTGCAGTTGTCTTTGCAGTTTGATACAATATCCATGTCAATGATTCCTGAAATTTCAACCAGTAGATAACATTCCTAATTTGACAGAAAGAAAGGAAAGATTAGATAATTCAAATAATAATTCAAAAGAGAGCTTCTGTATTGGCACTATTGATCATGTGAAAAAGCACAATTTTCAACAAGTTCCATTATATTGACATTCCCTATACCAGGGATTAACAAATCCCTGCCTATACACTACTAGAAGAAAGTTGCTAATTTTGGAAGATAAAAATTCTCCAAACAACCACACAACTTACTTAATCTCCCACACTTGAAATCTAAAACCTAAAAAAAAAAAAAAATGAGATATGTATGTTCTTGTAAAATCACTGTAAAATTAACCACACAGAGGTCTGAGTGTGGGGATTAAGTTTAATGTGTTTTTAATTTGATTTGATTAATTAATTTTCCATTTTCATGCATATATTACAATATTTATAATGAAAACACATAACAGTTTATAAGAAAATGGTGGAGGGGCTTAGAAGCCGAACTTTCACAAGAAGCCCACCGTAAGTTGAATTTAATAATTACAGTAATCACAAAGGAAATCTATAGAAAAGTGAAATTGTGAAAATAGAAAGAAAAGAGGACGCCCCCTCTTCCCAACTCGGTAACATAAAGAAGCCTAGAGGGAAATTAATTAAAGTGCTTGGGTAAAAATAGATAAGTGTTGTGTAAAAGCTAGAGGCCTGTGGGAAATCATTTACAGCACAGAAGTTTAGTGACCTCAGGTGTGACCTTAGGTTGCTATTAAACTGGTCTTACTTAATGTTCATGTAATACATTGTTTCTTGAATGGTGATGCTTAATTGAATCTGAATAACAGCAACCCAGTGAAATATTCTTTTCGTTAAAAACAGGTAGCCAATATAAGGCCAAGAGATTAAAAGTTTTAGATTTGCGTCCACCGCCCGCATGCTCCAAACCTCCCACCAAATAAGTTCATTATTTTAAAAATCTCATTTTTAAGGAGAAAAAAAGCCTCTCTATCACAAAAATAGAAGTTCCAAATCATCAAACAGCTGTAATTATGCATTTTTTACATAGTACCTGCATGTAATTGCCGCCAACAGTTTCATTCTTCACACATCAAAACCTCTGATACATGCTTGACTCTAGATTACAAATTTTTACATCATGGAAGAAGTTTTATACTAGGATTAAATAATGAATAATGAAAAAAGCCTCATGCCTTTAGCAAAAATGTATGGATGCAATTCTAAAAGTTTTATTCTCATGGCCTAATAGGGAAAGAGTAATGCCTGAAAACATGATAAGCTACATGTAAGGCTCCTTAAAAAAATATAACATAGCTTATTACCCTCTACTTTCAACCAAAATCGAACAATTCTTTCTGATAGTTTTTAATATTTATTATGGCTGATGTGGTGAACTTGACCTGATCTGGAAAACAAAATGAATATTGGCTTTGGAAAACGAAAAATAAAACACCAGCAATAAGTTTTCCAACTGGGTTTAGGGTGATAAGCTTACAGTATATTTTTTAAAGGGCTTAACTGCTAGCACGATTATTCATTCCCAAATCATGTAGTGACCTAATCCTCCGGATTAGGGCAGGAACACATGTGTATTGAAAAAACCAAACCACACACTGAAGCAAAAGTCAATGGGCTACAACACGCATCCAAAATAGTTGCACTAAACATTTAGTGCAACTAAAATTGCGATATGCAAACTTTCATACTTTTGTCTAAAAACTAAACCATACATACTTTGATTCCATCTTTAGTAATCCATTGAAGAAAATTTATGCTAGACCATTTGAAAGACAAAGTTTTCGCTCTTTAAAAAAAAGTTTGTTCAAAAAAATGATGTGCGTTTAAACAAAATAACGTACACATGCTTCCATCTATGATCGGGAGCATAAATCGAAATGTAAGAGCGTTCCCAAATGATTTGACACTTTTTTGGGTGGCAGCCCAATTTTTCGTGAAACGCAGTTGCGCAAATGTATCTCTATCGTGCGTTCAATTTCCCAAGGTATGTCCGAACATCATACCAGGCCATTCACTGGATGTAAACAGTAGTACTGTCAACAACTAGCGATTAATCGCTAATCGCTCGGAACTCTTCAAAACATTTAGTAAAACTTTTAAATGATTAATCACAAAAATACTATATGGGTGGCCTAGTGTACAGTAACAATTAGCACCACTGATAAAAGATTGTAAAATACTGAAAAAATCACCTAAAAGATTTTGAGCTATAAACTGAAAACAAAACCTTCTATGCTTAAAATGGATGAAAAAGGCATTTACAAATCAAGCAAATTCCTTAAATTTCTTGACTATCGATCGTTTAGATCTTTCCACGGCATGTACATGGCCAAAACTTTAAAAACTGAAAATTGATTTACTTTAGGAAAGTGCCATTTACAGGCCTTAGCCAATAAGTACTGGGGTACGGTCAATGTACACAAATTATTTTGATACGTATAATGTTGTGTGTGTGAACTCTACCTGTTTTACATATTTTGTTTTTTACTGAGTTTTGGGTAAATCTTGGTTGCGAATAATTGCTAAACCTTGCAAATTTTGGCAATTAAACGTAAGTGAATTAATTGCAAATCAAGAGCACAGTAGACAATGTATATGGCTACACAAAACTGGTGGTGTTTTGGGTAAATAAAATTGACAGCTATAAGCAAAATATTGATTTATGCTTGGGATTTTAATCCAGTCTGCATTCCGTGCACTAAGACACAAAGATCATCGGCGTGAAACTATATTTCTCTTTTTGGCGTACGGTGGCGGAAAAGTAGATGGCTGTTACTTGGCGTACCGGCGTGGCAATAAAATATCTACGGTACCTTGGCATAAAAAAAAACTTATTGCGGTTTGCGTTATTGGCAAACAGGACACACAACAAGTTATTTATCTTAAGTTCCCATAAATCTTACAGAATTTAAAAAAATTGTTTAAAACTTTAACAAAACAAATTTCCAAAGATAAAGAAAGCTTTGTTGAAACTTCTCCATCATAGAAAATAAAAGAAAACAAAAAATATAAAAGCTGTAAACTGCAAACAAATGCTATTTCCTTGTTTTGAAAACGTATGTTCAACTTCCATCTTCCAACTTTGCAAATAACAAAGAATGAAAAAACTTTCATAAACCAGTGGTACATTCCTTCCGAGCAGGGAGATCTCACCCCAGTTAATGGCCGCCAAGCTAATGTATAGCAAATTTTCACCACATATTACACGGGAAATCGCATCAGTATAAATTCTACTTTCTAACGCAAAATCATTAGAACTGTGTTAGAAAAACAACAAAATATCTCCTTAAATGATATGCCGCCTGCATCCCTTTCACATGTTACTTCTGGGTGGTTTATAACCTGGCAACAAGTTTCCTCAAACTACTCGGCCATGCGGTGCTAAGTTGTTGAAAGACATGTTTAACTGCATGCATGACACTTTTATGTAAACATTCAAAATAGAGGAACGCCATAAAAAAAGAACAACACCAAAATTGGGAGGGGGAGTGGACATCTAGTATTTTGTGAAGTGAGAAATATGAGGAAATTTACTAAGCATGGAAGAGGGATGATGGAAGCATCACCAAATCTTCATTTGGGGAAACAAATCATGAAAATGGGAAGGGGGAAGAGACAATATCATATATCAAGTATGTTTTCACTGTAAAAAGAATTCACCCACCTCAAATTCAATGTTTGGCGATCCAAGTTGCCGTTTGAAACCTGCAAATGGGGAGATCTTAACGAAGAACCGTGGCATTGCCACCCCCACCCCGCCCCTACCCACTTCTTCCTATTTGTAATACTTCCATTTTTTGTGGAGAAATTTAAGAAAATGGGGGAGGGGACGTGACGATATAATCTACAAAATTATGTTTTCATTAAAAAGAATACCCCCACCCCAAATTCAATACAATCCCAGTTTGTCGCTTCAACTTGCAAACGAGCTAGGAGATCATAACAAAGATCCACTCTCCCGCCCCTCGCCTTTACCGCCCCCATCTTCCCCCTTCTTGCTGTCATAATATTCTAATTTTTGTGGAGAAATTGAAAGAAATTGGAGAGGCGGATGAGATAATCTACCAAATTATGTTTTCATAAAGGTAAATGCCCCCACCCTATGTTCGATAGCCTGATAATATTTAATTAAACATGTAGAAGGAATCACTCTGGAGTACCCCTTAAAATCGCTTTTAATCGATGTGATACCCATCCCAACCCCTAACCACCGAACTCAAGTTTATGAGTTTAGACTTCAAAATATTTTAAAGACAACATGATCAATGGGATAGGGCATATACTTTTGTAAGTATTTCCCTTTAAATGAGCCAATCTTAATTAATTGGACAATGCTAGGCCAAAGTCCAGACACAGCTGGCATCAATTTGTAAACAAATCTGTTAAAGGTGCTGGGAATAGGACAGAGGCATTATTTATGATTCTTTAGAAGTTTTCCGTGTTTTTGCGGTATGTTTCAGAGAGATTAATGTTATTGGGAGTTTAATATTCGTAAGTTTCAGGTAAGAATGATAATATTTCTGTTGGGAGGAAAGACATTTTCGCACAATCTTATTTATAAAGAAATAATTCCTCTGCACCTGGGCTTATCAAATAGTGGGAGCAACATGTATGTTTCTGTTTACTTCCGTCGCTGATTTCTTCCAACTTTCGACAGATTTTGATGCGTCTTTTCAACATTAAAAGTCTGTGTTACAAACACTGCGTGAAGAATGCTTAGTTCAGAATTTTATTTGTTCTCATTTTATTATTTTCCTATTTTCATTTGTGTTTCACTTTTACTGTATATGAACTACATATTAAAAAGTTTTTGACAATGTTTCTTAATATTTTGGTGAAAATATTTCAGGAGTTAGAATTTTACCTGACTATTTGGAATACTGTATATTTTGGAATGAAATATGGAAATCTCAGTAAGTTAAACTTGTTTATTTTTATTTCACCTATCTTTTTTATTTCGCTGATCATTTTAGTTTTAGTTTATATTAAATTATTCAATTTTAATTTCATGATGTACAAAAAATGGCCGTGCCCACCCCGATAGTGCAGACGCAACTTGCATTGGGGCCATGGTTCCATACTTTTCAGGTTGTAATTGTTTGTTGAACTAAAGCCTTATTGAAAATAAATAATGATCGTAAATCTTAGTGGTACACTTTGCATTGTCACTGCCAATTTATTGTTGGCTAAATTGTGTCCTTTGAAAAGACATGGGAAATGAAATAATTAATTTTGCTTAAAATGGCAATTTGCATCAGTTTAAAAGTATTATCTGAGCTAAAGACATTGAGCGAAATTTGCAGGTTCGGTACGTGTGCAGATGGTAAATATTCAACACAGTAGACCGAGGACTTTCCTCGCTGAAAGAAATGAGAAATGTGATTGGAAAATAATGCTCGTGATAGTATCTTTGTATTTAAAAATTGAATCGCAAGTTTCATGAAAGCCAATACAACGCTTTTGGCTTCGAGAATGGCTTTTTTTTTTGACGGTTTTATCGGCGCTTTACCGACATTTTACTGGTGCTTCACTGGCGGCTTACTGGCACTTTACCAGCATTAAAATTACTGGCGCAATTGTCAAACTGCTCGCATCAGTACTGTATATACAGTGGACAATCAGTAATGGTGGAGGTAGAAAATCTTTCACACAACTTCTCAATAAAAATGTTATTTCATTACTGTTTTAGGACATTTAAGTTAATTTAGGTAAGTTTATAGTATTGTCAGACAATATTTTGAGCTGTAAGTAAATTTTTGAACCTTTTTATGAATTATTTTTATCATTTTGAGACATGCAAATTTGAGTGTTCTGTTTAACTTAGCCATTTTAATTTGCTATGGATTGCATAGGTATGCTCCCTGGCTAGCTTAAATTATGCCAGTCACCTGTTCAAGAGAAATTGAATTTGGATATTAAGTTTTTTAAACTTTCAACCAAAAACTTTTAATCATTAACATAATTTGGCAAAGTTTGTTGTTCTTTCACACCATTGCCACTTTTTTCATGAATCTAGTGTTTGATCTTCTCATTATACTAGTCTACATTGAGGATCGATAGGCCTAGGCTAGTACTATTAGGCCTAAGCACTAGCACAGTACTACTAACCTTAGTTAGTAGTACTGTACCTACCAAAAAGATTTTTCAAAAAGTTTCATGCAATCTTTGGGAATTATGGGGTAAAGTTTACTTTAGTTTCAAAAATAAGTATATGAATATTCATTTAGAAAAAATGTAACGATATGTTGAATGTTGGTTATTTTATTTCATCATAATTCTCCCTGTACTGAAACCTTCCTGACTGACTTACACACATAGTCTTAATTCTTATACACATCCCTCACCTCAGTACGGGTTGACACTGGGATTGCCTCGGACGGCCAGCCATCACCAACTGCAGCCATACAGCTGGCATCAGTACTATGACACACAGTAAAGAATAAGGTGTAGCCTAGGCTAGATCACAGGTGTTCCTAGCATTAATTATGGCAACCTATATACTTATTAAGAATACATATATGTATTAAGTATATAGGCTAGCCTATATGGGTTGCCATAACACTAGGAACACCTGTGGGCTTGATCATCATACTAGATGCACTAGCTACACGTATCGTCGACGTCGTAAGGCAAAATTTCAAGTAACGATGTTTTTTAATCGGAAAAATATACCTCTTCTTCCCATTCTGAATCATCTGTAGCTAACATACTTCAGTGCGCGTTGAAATTCTGAAATTTTCAGTACAAGACTCTTCTCATTTTCACTAGTCAATTTTACGAAGCTTCAGCCGGTAGGCACAACAAAGTTAGTTTTGGTCGCACACTACTATTTGAAATTGGCTATCTTGTATGTTAAGTGTGGCTATCAAAGTCTTGAGGGACGTCGCTAAGGCTTTCTGATTGGGGTAGGGCCAACCTTAGCTCGAGATTCTTCTAGCTTTGAATTTGTTGAATAAAATGATATCCTTACGTGTTATCAATACATCGTTGAGATTTGCTTTTGTTTTGAATTGACACCATCCACAGGTAGGGCCTATAATAACAATAAAATGCCTTGCAAAATGAATGAAAATGGATGTCCAACTCACTGTTAGAGAAATCTCGGAATATGATCAATCTGGGTAGGGCAAGAGCGGGATTAGCCTACTAAAAGTAAAGGGCGGGGAGGGAGGGGGTAAACTTGAGTGGGGGAAACACAAACTTCTGCTAAAGTACAAAAAACACCATACAAAAGATGAGTTCGGAAACTTGTGGGAGCACCTTTTGCACTCTCCCCCCTCCTTTTACCTCAAATCTCGCCAATGGTAAAGGTGTAGAGACCAGTTCCAACTGGCTGGATTCGTGAGGGATCACCAGAAAGGAATTGTTGTTCGCTTAATGGCTCCGACCCCTGATATTCAAAGTTCAACTTCCCACTGTTGACTGCCACTTTCGCTGTGCGAGTGAATAACTGAAGTATATGTATCATTCTTTGTTACCTCACTAGCTTCCCTATCTACCTTTTACACAGATTTTCATTTTTCTATTACTTTCTGGAACCAAAATATGCAAAGTGAACAGTGAATATGAAGAAAGCAGGAACGTAATTGAATTCCCTCCCCCCCACCCTCCCTCCTCTCCATACACACACACTTTCCAGCCGATTTAAACAAAAATACATAAGGCTTTGAAAACTAGTCCCCCTGTGTGAAAGAATAGCATGCATGGCCATATGTTCCCCCCCCCCCCCTTCACTTTTTGAAGTGAGTATAATACATTGGAAGGAAGGGTGGATGAGGGGAATAACTCAATTCAAATTTTAGCTGCATTTGAATATACTCATTTACCATCTTTACAAATTAAAATGGGCAGAAGTCCAAGAAAAATCATACAAACAATCAAATTTGTATCAAAAGCTTTATTAAATCCACAAAATATAATAACAAATATCCCAAATTTAGAATAACAAGACATGTTCAAAAATTTTTTTTTACTCCGTGCAAAATGCACTAACTTTGAAGATGAATAGACTCCTGATCATAAATCATGTGACTGTCTTTATACAATATCTGCCATAAAACAAAAATGCATATTTTGTGCTTTATATTTTTACATGAATGCATTTATATTTTGTTGAACAGTTGCTTTACAGTTTTGCTGACCAATACCTCCAGTGACGTAGCCAGCATATAAAAAGTGAGGGGTCCGAGAAGGTCCCAGACAGAATGTTCATATTTAAATCACTTCTGAGGGCAATTTTGTTTTTTAAAAGCAAAAAATATATATATATATATTAAACAAAGAGTATCCAAATTTTTAAAAATTTCCTCAAAAAAGTGGGCCCGGACCACTGGCTATGCTACTGGATATTTCTGATTTTTCTTCTGGATACTAGATTATATAATTTTATATTAGGTTTCCCCATTCACCTCCAAAAGGGGAAGAAAACCTGCAACTGGGAAAGTGACAGACTGTCAGGATGCCTCTGATGCTATGACTCTAATAATATACATATCTGCCATAAAACAAAAATACATATCAATCATTCCTTATACTAATGAAAGAAATTCACTTGACTTGTGACTATGGCATCAAAGTGGAGTGGGAGAACAATGTGCCCTCCATCTTTTCGTCAAAGTTGTTGTGCCCCTCCCCCACCCTTTAAAGTCAAAATAGTGGCAGTGCCACTGAGTTCCAATATGCATTCATTGCAGCATCATTATGTGTCCAGTGGATTTCAGATACCAGTTTAGATTTTGGCATTGTTGTAAAAGCTTTTATCGGAAAACAAATTGTTATTGTCTCCTTTCATAGGCTGTATTATATATGATGGTAATTCATACACCACTTGCTCCTCAAAATTTTGTCCATTATGGCATTAGGTATTGCATTAATGAATTGCTTTGTTGTACCTCATTATTATGCAAATAAAATATATTGACATTCATCTTACCATCATGCAAATGCTTTGCAAAACATCTATTACAGAATACTAGACTTGTGAACTGACAAACATTACCAGCTCATATTACACACAGTACAATACCACTATTAAGAATTAAAACAATCTTATTAGTACTGTTTTTCAGTCTTGCTATGACACTCTCCCCCCATCTAAGTAGAAAACTTTTCTCAACAGACTCAATCAGGGGCATAGGAAGGGTTACCTCTCAGGGAAAAGAGCTCCAAACATTTCCCGGAAGCTGAAACAATGCACCGATAAATTAAGTTTCCGTGAAAATGCTACTGCCAGTCGTAAAATCACCACAAGTTTTTGAGAAATCTTGTTCAATTTGCAAGAAATTTCCCTAATTTTCAGGAAGAATTTTTTTCAATTGTTGGGTAAATTCCTTCATTTTCAGGAAATTTTCTATAATTCTTGGAAAATGTTGCCAAATTACACAAAAAATTTCAATAATTTTACAATTTTTTTGTTTACTATTTAAAAAAATTATGTTTTTAATTTTACAATTTTACTAACCAACCAGGCAGAAAATATGCAAACGGGCAGGTAAAATCCTCTAAGAGGGGGCCCCTCCCTCCTGTCCCCCACTTCTTATGCCTCTCAACCCAATCCTTATACTCTCTCAAATATAATTTTCAAGGGGTGGGAGCTGCTTCATTACATACATACATATAAGGCATGTATAAAGCGCCACTACATCATGAACGCAGCGCATATGGAGAAACATGATAACGATTAAGTACAAATAAAGCATAACATGATATGAAAATACAGTGCGGGTAGAGAAAAACAACATTAGATTGGATACAAATAATACTTCAAACACTTTTTAAATTTGCCTCAAGAGTCAGATTCTCTGATGGAAACAGAAACTTACATTTGATGATACAAATGTAAGTATCAATGAAGTATTTTCCAGTTGCACAAGATTTTTGAAAGTCTAAACTTGATTTATATTCAAAAGGTTTCCCAAAATATTTGACCCATTTGTAATATGTGTAAGAAACATTTTCATAGTTATACATGAATAAGACAAATTTCATGTCATTTGTATGCAGGAAAGACGTTCACGTGATAGTAATTGACCAAGCCAGTACAACTAAACTACATATACTTGTAACTTACTTTGATAACTTATCGATAAATATCTGACATACTACTTGAAAAAAAAAGGTTTTATATATTGCACAGTGAAGTACTTCCAAAATTGACATAAAGCTAAATCCATCCGAGCCATTATGCTCATTGAGCTGGTGCTTATCCCCGGTTTCCATGGCGCAAGCAGATGAGAGTACATTACTCCCCCTCGACGGGATGCCATTCCATCACAGATTAATTCCCAGCAGTGCTGGTACTCATTTTACAGCTGAGTGGACTGAAGCACGTAAATTGTCTTACTCAAGGACACAATGCAGCACTCACGACAGGAATCGAAGTCAGTACCTCTCGAATACGAGCATGACTCATTAACCACTGAGCCACAGCACATCTCTAAAAAAATGACTGTAGACTTATAATTCCTGTAAAATATACATAAAATATATCACATTCAATTCTAAATTTACTGTTTATAAAAATTTCTCTCACTGATATAGATTCTATCTTAGGTAAAGACACTTAAAAATCCAAAATAAAATGTGAATGTACAGATGAATGTACAGATTAATAAAGAAATAAAAATGAGTAAATTTCAGTTCAACTGAAAACCAGTAGCTTTCTATTGAACACTTTTTTTAATGGAATATCGCTTGGATGGAGTAAGATCTCATAGCACAGTATTTTCTGCACAGGCTCTGTTTTTCTTTTTGCAACTGTCTAACCACTAAAAAAAAATCGTTTGATACTTTTTAAACAACATTTTTAGTATTGAATTAATTTCATAAGCACACATTGACTAAGGTATAATACTTCACAAGTGTAGATACTATACAATAATAGGTGGGCAAAGACAGTGATCAAAAAGTAATTAAGCTGTAAAATAATATAGGTAGACAATTATTTCTTTCTACTCAAACGGATGGTACAATTGCACTTTCTTTCCAAACATGATGTCTCACACAAATGTTTTTGATTCTCCATGTTGTAAAGTGATGAAGTCATCCAGTGATATATTCTGCTCTCTAAGTGCCTGTTCCAGATCAAATTTAGGAGCCATATAGTGCTGTAGGAAAGGGAAACATATTAATTAGAACTCTGGAAATTAAGCTTACCTGCAAGGCTGCAAAATCTATTATGTTCCTTATCACAGGCACAAAGCTTTCTGCAACTTTCTTACAAATCAAAAGATCTATTGAAAATCAAGGAGATACCCTCCCCCTCTCTCAACCTCCCCCAAATTGACAGTATTTTACAATATTTGGTGAATAACCAGGTGTACTCATCATAAAGTAAATAAGAAATTCACGTGTCCCTTATGGACCAATCATATACTTGGGGAATCCTAATGACCAATCAAGTACTGGGGTATCATATGCGCAATTCACACACAGTATGGGACCAAAAGTATTCAAACATGCACGTATCATACATGCATTATACATGAAGGTAATACATGCGCGCATTGTTTCTTGCAAATTTTTCCTCCAAAACTGCACCTGATTGGTTGGGTAACAAAGGAAAAATTAGTTGATTGGTCGAAATACAAAAGAAATTACATTCTGCTAATCTCGGTTTGAAAAGGTCTTTACAATATTTTGGAACATTCACACTTACTTCAGTGATTATTTCAGAAAATAAATCTTAACGAACTGATCATGCTATTGCTTTTACCCCACAAATCCCAACTGTTTAATTCATTCTGATCGGGAGATTATATTTCCAACCCCGACATACGATATCCTTTTCTTAAATCACTAACACAAAACCACAACTGCTACAGTGACAGGTCAAACACAAAGCCCTAGTGTTATGTGAACTGACCACTTATCAACTTATCCTGCTGCATATTTTGTGTAAAAAGTGCACTCAAGCAAAGAGAGGATGAGATTGTGCTGAATGACCCTATTCATGCAGATGATTTGCAACTAAAACTTAAGTGGATTTGAGGGGTGTTCATTTTTCATTGTGGTTTCCTGTAAAGGGGTTGGAAGACCAGTTTTTAATAGCTTTGGAAGTTCATCATGTAGATCAAAAACTCACCTCTAATTTTCTATTTTATAGTATTTCTAAATTTTCAGCCATACTGTATTTATTCATGAAAATAAACAGATAGCAAAACATCCCCCAAATTGGAAATTTTACAGTATTTTACAATATTCAGGCCTATTTATTCAAGAAATAAGAAGAATGCAAAAACAAATCTACTCAAATTGGCTATTTTACAATATTTTCTAAAAAAATATGCATATTTATGATAACAGCAGTTAAAACAGCCCTGCATTAATTTCTTGTGTAAATTCATTGTTTTAAATTATCTGCCACAGTTTTTCTTTGGAAAAAATCTCACAAAACATTTCCCTGTTTCCACAGTAAGGCCGTAATTCCCGGGGAGGGGGGGAAGGGAGGGGGAAATGACCCCTGGAATAACGGCCCTAGTCCACAGGCCATGAAAAACACATATATATCCATACCTCGTATGTCAAAACAAAAGTGCCCCAGTGAATGCCAATCGACTTAACAGCCCTAATGTCCTTGTGGATCTCCACAGCCTCTTCGGGATTCACATGAATGCTCTTCATCACACTCCTGTAACAACAAAGAATAGAGGTAAATCATCAAACAAACAATTTGAAAGGGTGACAAGGGGGAGGGATTTCAGGTAGAATGAATGGAACAATGATTTTATGAACTGCCACCTGGGACAAAATATTGACAATGACTAATTATTATCAGTTTTCTGACATCTAAACAAACATTTAAGTAAAGAAAAATGTAAGTCATTGAAAAAATGGGGGTCAGACCAAATCCTTTAATGCCAGGTCAGAGGCCAATTAAAAAATATAAAGCTACAAAAAGTAGCTTTATGTTAAAATGATTGGTATCCGAAAAAATTTTCACAGTCACCACTACCTCACATTATTCAAACGCTTTCGTGGTTTATTAGTGAATGCTTGCCAAGATGGGCATAGATTGGATTAAGGGTACAATGAGAAATTTCCCCTCGGGCCACTATTGTTTTTTTCTCCATATTTATATATTTTGTATATTAGTATGATTATATGATTCCCCCCACTTTTGGTAGGCAAATTTAATTGTGTGACTGCCCCCTCCCCTTCTCCTATCAACACATATATCTACACATCCTGATACAGAAAAGGTTTTGAGTACACAACAATTTTTGTGGGCATTTTTAGCATCCATTTTTCACCAACAAAAATCATCAACCAATTGATTTCCTTCAAGGGATTTGGAATACTTTTCCAGGAAAAAGTATTCAAAATATCTTTCTTAGACCATGAGCCAAAAGACTTTACAGGAAACAAATATTCCATAAAAATCAACACTTTCCTGACATAAGAACATGATATAGAGCTGAGCAACAAAATATTGGTAAAATTCCAGGGTTTCACCAGGAAACTTCACTGCTTTAAAAAAGTATAAGTTTGCACAACGGCATAGGAACAATTTTTTTCTTAAAGAGGGGGTGAAAGTTTATTTACCACAAACCTCAACACCCCTCCTCATTCAAGTCTAATGTTTTTCCCATTATTTTCAACAATTGTGGGAAGTTTTTTTTTTTTAATTAACAAAGAAGAATAGACAATTAAGTAAGTAAAAGACATGACATACGTGGCAGTACATACACGCTCGCAGTGCATTGACCTGTCATCTGCTTGTACATGTACTAACTGCATGCTGTATGTTACAAATATGCAGATGTGATGCTACATTTTATGGCCAAGTGTGGTCAATTCAAATGATTATAAGTGGGGAAACTATAATCTGTATTATAAATTTTAATCAAATTTCAAAAGCGAAAAAGGTTGATATATTTCACAGAGGTTACAAATAAGCCCAATAATGGGTTTTCTTCCCTGAAAAGTGGGGGGGGGGGAAAGGGGGAGGGGGGCGGAAGCATACTTCTGCCCCCCCGCTACCTATGCCCTTGAGTTTGCATGTAAATCAAACCATTCCCCACACAAGTGTTGTCATTTCTCTGATACCATTAACACAAGCCACAGTTTGTATTTTAAATTTCTGAATCTGACATCCCTGTCAAGCTGTTTTTTCGTTCAATTTATCCACTGCAAAATACATCATATCTATCTCATTTCAGCTAAAACAGTGCAAATACTTTAAACATCTTGTTTCATTTCAAAGATATGCCTAGGCACTTGTAAATGTTAAACAAACATGCACTGACATGGGGTTTTTTATTTTCGTTTTTATCTTTACAATGATCTAATCAATATTCTCCACAGATCAGAATTTAACAGTTGGTGGGTAAGTAATATAAATGCTAATAACTCAAAATACCAGTGCATAACTATGAACATTGCATATCCCTTAAGAAGATTATCAGAGAAATAATATTAAAAATATGATATAAAATATTCTAAACATAAGCAGGAAATGAAGTAGTGGAGGGGGGATCACCCTAAAATGTATAATAAATCACCATAAAAAATATATAAATATGTATTTTTAAAAAAGTGAGGGGGGGATGCCTTCTTGGACCCACCAATTCCTGATTATAAATAACATATAAACATATAAAGTTGTTTCTAATACTTTATTCCATTTAATGATATGAAAAAAAAATATTCCTCTTATGTTGGACATTATCCCTTTAAGAATTAAGCAAGAAACACTTGTCAATAGACCCATTGATTGGTAAGTTTGCAAGTAGGCTTATATAATAAATCTCAGAAAAGCATGGAAACTCTTCTTCAAAAAGCAACAAACTAACCTTGGTTCATATGCACCAATCGGTATAGCTGCAACATTAAAGGGGCCATAGTGATGGCCAATCTGTTTGAAAGCACGACAATATGCAGTATCACCGCCAAAGAAGAAGCTTGATGTTGGACCCTTAATGACCCAGGAACACCAGAGTGTCCTGAACCTGTCTGTTAGGCCGCGATTTGTGAAGTGCTGTGTTGGGGTGCACACAACCTTTACATCTGTTCGTCCATTCAGAGTTGTCTCCTCCCACCAATCCATCTCTTTCACGTTTTGACATCCATTACATGCAAACCATGATTGGTTTCCTTTTGGAACAAACCACTGAAGCTCATCACCAAATTTCTTTGTCAAATTTTTGACTGTCGGTGAGTCCAAATGATCATAATGGTTGTGACTTATGACAACAGCATCAACGTTAGGAAGTTGATCGACTGACACAGGGCACTTCCTGTAACGGGCAGGGCCATATTGACCTATCCATGTACTCAGGCCACATCTGTGACTAAAGACAGGGTCAGTTAGGACTGTTATACCATCAAATTGGACAAGGACAGAGGCGTGGCCCAACCATGTGGTGCGAATCCCAGAGTCTGGAGGTTTTGCAATGGCTTCATAGTCAATCTCCAGGACAGGAATCTTTTCGTCTAAAATCTGTAAGGAAAAAGCAATGAATAAAGGTACAGCTACAACAAATGTTATATATTATTTTCTATCACAATGAACATCATTCAATTCTTAATGCTCTCAAAACGACACTAGAAAACAGTAACAAATTTGGCGAGGATGTTAACCTGGTGTACATCCACTTTCCATCTTGGCAAAATTTATTGGGTCCACATTGAATACAAGTCAATGCAACTTACATGTGCTTTCCCTGGCATATGCATAGGAGATGAGCAAACAAACAAACAAACAATTAAACTCATACGCATTAGAAACCGCAACCCAACGCTTGTGTGAGAGGATGCAGACTGTTCCATTCTTTGAAGAGGGTAGAAAAAATAAAAACAAAAATATTTTTAAAAAATACAGTTTTTCTTTATATATTAACGATTTGAGAAATAATTGAATTTTGTTTTAAATATCAGTCTCGGCAAAATTTGTAGATTTTCCTCAGATTTCTAACCATCTTTCAGCCCTCTTTTAATATTCTAGTCACTTCACAGTGTACAAAGTTCCAAGCCAAGCGAAAGTTCGATGTAAAATCTTGACAAATATCTTACGACTCTTCCTACTGGAGAAACCGGATTCGATGGCAAAAACAACCAATCAGAATACTTTTAACATAAGAACAAAGCTTATTTTATATCCTTTCAATAACCGCTTAAGACTAAGTGAAAACCAGCATTAAAGAGGAGCAATGCACACTCTGTGACTTCAAGCTAAAAAGGAAAATTTGCTCTCATTTTGATCGATTGCTTTCCCTTTAAGGTGGTTTTCTGACCTCGCAAAAAAATAAACAAGGATGAAAAGAAGTTTATTTCTGTTTCTCTTTCAAAAACTGTTTAAGACAAGATTATTAGGCGGTCAGCGTTTGAAATATGGGAAAATGGCCTTCTGTGTTAAAACATAGGGCTTTTTGGGAAAGAGATGAAAGTTTGTTTGATGAGGTCTTAACGGCACCACGACAACGAAGGTCAAATTGTGCCTGATAGGTCAGATCATTTTAGAGGTAGTAAGGAAAGAGACCAGGGGAAGAATGAGAGAAATTCAAGAACAAAAGCCAGAAAGCTGTGATCGAGAGAGGAGGTGCATGGGTAAAACTAAAAACAAAGTAGAGAGGGGGTGGAAGAGGAGAATTAAATATGGTTGTAGAGGGATGCATGCTGAAGGAAGGAGACTATTTTATCTGGAGGATTTTTTTGGAAGAACTCAGCAATTGAGTTGTGGGGAGCGAGAGAAGCTCTGGGAAGGTTGTACAGGGGGCAAGCAAGGAGAACGTGTTGGATTGTGAGGATGCAGTGGCAATTGTTACAGAGGGGTTAAGGGGAAACCAAGAAGGAGGTGGGAGTGAGTGAGGTGGGTGTGACCAATTCTAAGACGGGTAATATGAACGTTGTCGATACGAGAAAGGTTGTTGATGGTGGATTTGATCGGGATTGTGGGCTGGATAACATGGAGTTTGTTATCAATTTGGAAGTTCCATAAGGTTTGCCAGCGGTCACGAACAAGAGAAGCGATAAGCGGTTTGATGTCAGAGAGGGTTTTGGGAAAAGGGGAAGGGAGGAGGTTAAGGGCAAGCTTAGCGGCTGTATCAGCCCTGTCATTGCCAGGGATGCCAACATGGCTGGGTATCCAGAAGAAAAGAACACTTTTCCTGCAGAGGGTGGGAGAAAAGAGTTTCCGCAGGAGGAGGTGGCAGGTGAGGTTATCCCATTTAAGATTGAGTAATGAAGTAAGAACAGCCTTTGAGTCAGAGAAAATGGCAAAGTGACTAAGAGGAGAGAACTCAATAAAGTTGAGGGCGAGGAGAATGGCCTTAGCCTCGGCTGAAAAGATGGATGAGTGGTCAGGAAGTCTGCTACTGAGGGTGATGTCTTGAATGATGGCAGCAGCAGCTGTCTTGTTGCCTTCCTTGGAGCCATCAGTATAGATGGAGGTGTAATTTGAGAGTTGGTCTTTGATTTGGTTGTGGAGATTGATGAAGAGATTAGGGTGAGTTTGAGTTTTGTTATAAGTGGAGAGGTCTAGGTGGACAGAAGGAAGGGGGTGGCCCAAAGGCGGAAAAGTGGGCCAGGAATAGTTGCCGAGAGTGGCGGGGTTGATGCCAAGTTGAAAGAGGTCTGATTTAATGCGTAAGCTGAAGGGGGCGATAGGGTTTTAGTCCTATCAAAGAGGGAGGAGAAATTGGGGTACCTAATGAGGTTGTAAACAGGGTTCTGGGTGTTGGTGAGGACTCTAAAAGCATAGGAGAGGCTAAGCTTTTTACATCTAAGTAGAAAGGGGGTTCGTTGGCTTCAACATGAAGGCTAGTGATTGGAGAGGTCCTGTAGGCTCTAGACAAAGCCTGAGGGCTTCATTTTGGATGGTGTTAATGTGGTTGAGGTATGAGTTGTGAGCGACACAGTAAACAATATTGCCATAGTCAAGCTTGGCACTAATGGTGAGCCTGAAAATTTTGAGGAGAGCATATGTTCGCTCCCAAGTAGTGTTGGAGAGCAGTCGGAGGAGGTTGAGGGAGCTATTGCATTTTAGTTTCAGGTTGGTGATGTGTGGCTTGTAGGTGAGCTTGGGGTCTAGAGTTAGACCAAGGAACTTTGTGTTTTCAACTTTAGGGATGCGATTCCCATTGAGCACAAAGTTCGGGTTGGGGTGGAGGTTGTTGAAATGACAAAAGTGCATGCAGACTGTCTTGTCTTTGGAGAATCTAAAACCGTTATTGTTGCTCCAGACTTGCAGCTGATTGAGGCTGGTTTGGAGCCTATTTTCAACAATAGGAAAGCTAGGGGAGGAGTAGAAGATGGTGAAGTCATCCACGTAGAGGGTACGTTTGATGCTGGGGCCAAGGTCATTTCCGATGTCTTTAATGTTCAGGTTGAAGAGAGTGGGGGAGAGGATGCTGCCTTGGGGGACACCCTCTTCTTGAGATGAAAGGTAAACAACAGGTCACGCCGTAAGGAGTGCTAGGGAATTGATATGTCTAAACTAGAATAATCTTCAACTTGAAATTACACATTTTTTCTCATGTTCTCAAGTTGGAAATTTGCTTAATACCATTAAAACATTGCATCAAGAATATTCTATATTTCTGAAGAAACAAATACTACAAACCAGGCCATCTTTTTTTAGGCAGAAGTTTTTTGGGACAGAATAAGTTCTTGCATTCAAATGCTTTAACTTCAGATGTGCATCCTGGTAAAGACATTGAGCTATGAAGGAGGGAGGGGGGCTTAAGAACATGTCCAGCACCCCCCACCCTCCTTCCCTCTACATACAGACTTTGTGAAAAAGAATTACAGGCCAAAGTAAAGCACTTTCATAACTGTTGCACACTTTTATAACTGTTGATGTTATACAGGGGTGTAGAAAGCTTTCCTAAAGTGGGGTCACGTTCTCTTAGGGGGCACTTATACATACGTCCCCTGTCTGTGAATAAAATCACAGCAAGTAAAGGGGGCACTTCATTTTGAGAAGGGCACTTTTGTAATATTAAAAAAAAAAACTTTGTCATTTTTGGGAAAGTGGGAGGGCAAGTGCCCCCTCTCCCACCCCCTTCCTCCTCCCTTTCCGGTTCCTACACCTATGATATCATAGTAAATTAGCTACCTCATTCAAATTTTATAATTATAGAGCACCTTTTCATTTAAAAATAATATCTTTTTATAAGAAAAATATGAATAATATAACAAAAGTTGCAACACAAACAAAGACCCTGAACAAGATTTGATTTGATTTGATGATATACAAAGTGATTGCCAAATTTCCCAGGATAGCTTAAAATTTCTCAAATTCAGAACAGTTTCAAATTCAGTTTCATTTCCTGGAACAACAGACTGATATTAAGCAAGAATTTAAAACTATATTCAATAGTAGCTTGAAGTACAGGAATAAAAGCCTGACATAGTACAGGGAGGATAAGAAAATACTTATTTGTGTACAGAAATAAATAGAGGGCGGCAAGGGGTAAGATTGGCCCAAACCTCTTGTCTAAAAGCAGCTTGGTTCTTGGAACGATATTAAATTCTAAATTTTTGTTCTAACTCTTTGGAACATAATTATGTAGATAAGACAAATTTCTTTAAGAATTTAACTAAGGATCCAAAATTTCATGATTGATCAAATTATATTGCTTGATTAATCTAACACAAATTTGGAATTTAATTAATTAAAATAAAATGGGGACGGGTTGAAACATTTATGTATATACAAGATTTTCCCTCACTTAGATCTTTTGTATGATAATTGTTTGCATTGTAGAGTGATTTTGTGATTTCCCCCTCCCCTCCCTCCACTTTCATTTTATGACTTTACAACCCCACTTTCGATGGGCAATTCCACCTATGCATCAAGATATAAATTATGTTTCTTCATGCCAACTATGACTGATGAATTCTATACTCTTGTTCCTTTAATTAAAAAAAATCAGATAGCAAAACACTTTCGACATACTTTTTGCACTGAAATATCACATGGGGTGTAGCCAACTTTTTTGGAGAAAACCTTTTTGAGGGCTTGCAACATTTTTTTGTCAAAACAGCAGTCACTTTCAGATGGCTTAATATTACTGCAAAAAAAATATAATTGCCTCAAAATTGGATCCTTTAAGAATATTTTCTAGACCTTTCAACTTTTCTGCCTTATTTTTATTCAGTTTTGTTTGGCTGTACGAATAGGCAGGAAATTTTCCGAAGTTTTAACTTTTGTATGGTGATTTGTTGTATCTTAGCATGATTTCCCCCTCTCCCACTTTTGACTTAGCCCCACTTTCGGTATGCAAATCCCGCTTATGATTGTATGATCTCGTTGACTACCCTGACTACACCCAGGGGTGGACTGACCTATAGGTATAGCGGACATAGTCTTGTGCGTCACTGATGCACAAGTCTAGCTAGCAGCTCCAAAAATACTGGTAGGCATACGATTCAAATTATGCTTGTTTTAATCATAATTATTTTAGAATCTATTAATCTAACGTCTGGACAAAATACAGTTGATGTTTAGAAACTTTTACTTGTTTAGTTATATTTCTTTCTATTATACGTTTGTCCCATCCACATTAAATTTTACTAACAGGCATAGAAGGATGATGTCTGAGATTATTTTAGATGAACTGCACTGTCTGCACAAATTGCTCCAAAACCAATGAAATAGTGCCCATGCAGCAGATTAAAAACTTTTCAAATGTCTTCGAAATGTCAAAATAACCTTGAAAATCGCTGGAAGCGAATTCTCACCCCTCCAGTTAACATAGTGTGCGCCGTCAGTAAATCTGGTCCGTGTAACATTTCCGCCTCCCTGGGAAGAATATAAGAAAGAAATTACAAGCAGCCTTACCTGTTGTGAATCCAGTGAATGTTTATTGTTCCTCTCTGTTATCATGGATTTCCCAAATTCAAAAAACCCAGCCATCGAAAATCCTTCCCAGGGATTTTTGAACACGCCATTTTTAAAAACAGATTTGGTTTTTTCAGGAACTTCACAATCGCTGGCAACCAAACTTCCTGTTAAGTTGCTTGACATCTTTAAACAGCAGGAAAGCAGTCTTTTGGTAGTAGGTACTTATTTTCTGTTATGTAAAATAGAGAGACAGAACCAGGAAAGAACCATAAAAATGATCTTGTTATATCTTGATGACATGTAACAAATAAGGTAAAAGAATAAGTTTAGGCCTAGTGTTTAGTTAAAAGTCTTGTGTAATAAAGAAACAAAAGAAACCAATTTGTGAAGAAACTAGCTGCATATCTTCTTTTGAATAGGAGGTCATGGGTGGCTCCCCATAGGGGCAAGGTCCTGCCCCCCACCCACCATCCCCCCAAAAAAAAAAAATGCTAATCAGTGTTTTTGCTTGTAATAAAGAATACAAACATGTATAATTAAAAGGATGGTAAATCCCCCCCCCCCCCTCCCTCACCCCACAATCATGTTTTGTCCCTCCAACTAAGATCTCTTACAGCCGCCTATGCAGGAGATGAAGTGAGTTTGAAAGAAGTCACCACCTTTTCCGTACAAATGAATGGTTTTAGAAAATCTCCTCCAGAAGTCTGATGTTGCACACTCACTTTTATATTTATTAAAAATCATTTAATTTGTTTGGAATGATTGATGATACTTCATTCCTTTCCTTCAGTGTGTTGTGAATCACATATTACTTCCCTGTACTCAAAAACAATTAGCCTAAATACAGTCTTCTAGAATAAGATCTTTGTATAGTGTATGCCCTATTTTATTACCCTCTTATCATCATAGTTGTAGGAGCTTGATTTTCTTTTTTGCCCAAAAAAGTAACATTATTGACACTAGTAGTCATGAATAGAATTTGCTCGTCCAAAGTGGGGAGGGAGGGGACAAAGTCACAAAATGAAATTTTTCTTTAGAAAGTAGAGGAGGGAGGGGGGGGGGGTGATAAAATCAGACTAAGATACAAAAACTCACCGTACAAAAGACTTAAATATGGAAAAAAAGTGAAAGAAGCAAATATCCCCTTGCATCCCCATATTCATAGGCGGTAAAAGATGTTTGAATTTGGATCTGAGGGGCACTTACCATTCATATTTTCAAGCATGTAGCACAGCAGTAAAGCTTTATAGGGTCAACCCTCATCCCCGCCCCCAACCCCCACCAGAAAATTTCTTAATTTTATCTGTCCCAAAATTACTGGTGACCCATTTTCCCTTCTTTCAGTTTTTAATTTACAGCTTCAAAAAGTTACATTGGTCAAAAATCAGTCAAATAGAACACTTTTACACCAAAATCTACAAAATTTAGACAATTTATCTTGAAATTGGAAATATTTAGACTTATAGATCTGTAGATCATGATTAGCTACTTGTATTGGTCATGTGTAAAATAATGTCTAAAACAAATAAAGTGTCCTTAGTATTATTCAGGAGGCCATCATTTTCTTGCTGAAAATAAATGTAACTCGGTATATCAGTATAAATTCTGAAATTAGACCAGATGGCCCAAATTCACTCCCAGTCTTCACAAGTCAGTGGCAAGGGTCCCCCCCTCCCATTACATGCTTCTTTTTTCCAGAACCCAAATTAAAGGTGCTCCATGAGTAAAATTTGTGGTATTTTATTTTGTGTTACTTTCTTTAATCTGCCATCAATAAAAAGATCAATTATAATAAGGGGACTTAAATATATTTTAATAACTTCAATAACATATAGGGGCACCTTTTAAACTTTGCAAAGAAAATAAAAGAGGTAATGTCAGTTTATGTCTTGACAATAGCCTGGGCCCAAGTATGTTTTGTCCGGCATGGCCCATTTCAAAGATGCCCCACTAATGAAATTTGAGATTGCTCGCACACTCTAAAAAGGCCCTATTTCAAAGAGTTTTCACAAAGGTAGGCAGAGGCGAAGGAGTATGAAAAAGTCCAATATGAAGGGTTGTTGGGCTCCTAACTGATATATGTGCTTACCAGGGCCATAAATCCCAAGGGGACATTTCTCCCCCTTCCCACTAGGACCCCAATTCCCGGGGGAAGAGTGGGACATGTAGAATTTTCTGTAAACTTTTCTGTAGAATTCTAAAAAAAACCAGTATATTTTAGGGGAAATTTGCCTTGTCCCCCCCACTTTTTGGATAAGAGGCCATGTCTCCCAATCTTCCACTGCCCCCCCTCTCCTTCCTTCCACTTTCAAGATGAGAATTATGGCCCTGCCAACCACTTTTCAACATAATTTTAAAACTTCAGTACGTTTTGGGGAAAATTTGCCTCTTGTCCCCCCACTTTTTGGATCAGATGCCATATCCTCCCACCTACTTTCCAAATGAGAATTACTGCCCTGGTGTGTACCCGCACATATTTCACATTTGAAGTCTTTTAAGAGCAAAATTTATGTTGCTTTCTTAATGAAAAGATCAAATACTGTACATAGTCTTTAAAGAAAAAGTTTTTCAATGTTTGAAAGGGCATATTCCTTCTCTATAAAATACGCTTGTCCTCTTTGAAGGGCAATTTTCCTTCTGAAAAAGGACACCTTTCCTCTCTAAAAAAGGCACTTTGAGAAAAGTGGGGTTCTGCCGCCTATGCCCATATCCTAAAGATACCTATATTTTGCTTGTCAATCAGTCTGCTATAAAACAAAAAACATACTTTGGAGATGGAAAAATTCTCTCTGTCCCCATCAACATGTCTATGCGCATCACATATGATGAATATGCTCGACCACATTTTGACACCCTTCCCACAAATGCTTCAGATAGGTCTACCATTTACATACCAAGCTAACATATACAGTACCTGACAGTTTCTCGCTTGACCTTGATGTATGGTGATCTTGTTTGAACTCACACACAAACTATGCAATCCAATTATAACATAAACTAAAAATTCGCAGAAAAATAAAAAGATAAACTCAATATTTATAATTACACATGAATAGATTGAATTCCCCTGACTCAGCATACCTTGTGATAAATGACCAAGCTTCCTGATTGGCTGGAAGTTTATACTTGCATTGTGAAAATTTTAATATTCCATACATTGACAGAAAATCATATTTTAAAGAGCTATAAAATATTTGTTTACAAGAATTGTGGGCATGAGGGGCTTTGCCTACGAAATATGTGTGTGTGGATGAGGGAGAATAAAAATATGGAAAAAGTGGGAGTACATATGCCTTCTTGTACCCCACAAATCCTGCCTTTGACTGTGGATGTGTTTTGTTTATGCACATGATGAAAAACAGTTAGGCTTAATCTGACTGAAAACATGGAACTAAATCTTTCAAAATTATATCAATCCAAAATATTAGGCCTTCTCAATTCTTTCAATTCTTGGCAGTTTTCACCTCCCTTTCCCCACATTTTACTACCTTCCCCCACATTTTACTACCTTCCCCCACACTTTACTACCCCACATTTATCTACCTTCCCCCATATTTACCTCCTTCCCCCACATTTTACTACCTTTCCTCACATTTTACTACCTCCCCCACATTTTACTACCTTTCCCCACATTTAACTACCTTCCCCCACATTTTACTACCTTCCCCACATTTAACTACCTTCCCCACATTTACCTCCTTCCCCCCACATTTTACTACCCTCCCTCACATTTTACAACCTTCCCCCACATTTTACTACCTTCCCTCACATTTAACTACCTTTCCCCATATTGTACTTCCTTGCCCCACATTTTACTACCTTCCCCACATTTTACTACCTTCCCCCACATTTTACTACCTTCCCCCACATTTACCGCCTTCCCCACATTTTACTACCCTCCCTCACATTTTACTACTTTTCCCCACATTTTACTACCTCTCCCCCACATTTTACTACCTTTCCCCCACATTTTACTACTTTTCCCCACATTTTACTACCTTCTAGGCTACCCTCACATCTTCCAGTTTTTTGCTTTGATGTTAAAAGGCTGCAGCAAGGAGTATGTTTTAAAGGTATATGGACAGTTAGAGGTAACATTAGCTAAATTGATTTAAAATGCCCTAAAAACATGAAGAAAGCAAATCATCAAAATCGCTTAAAAATTAGCCATTTTACAGCTTGTTGAACATTTTTGTGCAAAAATGCAAATTTTTTATCCTTCTTTTGTGATGTAGAAATGGAACATAGTCTCTATACATCCATTATTTTTTTAACCCTCTGGCATTTCTCTTGGAAAAAGCGAAGATCTTCTAATGAAGAGGATTTGATTTTTAAGTTTACCACCATGGAGTTAAAAAAGACTCCATGGTTTACCACCCGCTACCAGTGGCGTAGCCAGGATTTTTATATTAGGGTCGCGGGGAATTGAATTAAACGGACAGAATATTTAGTGGGGTAGTTGAAGTGACACCAGAGGTGTCACTTGGAGCGCAAAACACTCAACTTGTCGGCGTGGGGTCCAGGGGCCCGCTTAAGGGCCTCTGGTGGGGGTCCAGGGCGCGAAATCCCCCGACGCTATCGCAAAATTGACATTTCAAGGGCAAAAAAGTATGTCACAACGCATAGTAAGAAGGTGTATTATACAAGTCAAAATTCATGTCAAAGAGAGCTATAAAATAATACATCATATACAAAACACAAAGCGCAAAATGCTGGACTCCTTCACACAAGTGACACAACAAATCAAACAGAAAATACACTGTGTATGTGTATGCATGTACTGTAAACAGTAGTCTGAAAACTAACCAAGCTCTTAAATCTAACGAAGGCTCAAGGTACGAAAACTATTCTTTGAATTTGGATCCTTAGAACAATCACCTCAGAAATATTGGTTACAAATAAAGATTAAGTAAATCAATTTTATGAATTTGAATGAAATAGGTACTAACCTTTAAGCGAAAATATTCAATTTCCAGTGCAGTAACGTTTAACGAGCTGAGACTCAACAGACTATGGATCATCAAGTGGGCAAAATCTCCATAACAGACTACAGACTAAAAGTGCAAGTCATTCATTGGACTGTCATTCATTCATGTAAACACCGCTTTATTTTAGCTGGTGTCATGCGAATCGGCCTACAGTTTTTCGACTTTTTTGCGCAAGACTGAAGTTTTCCGTCTGGTAAAATTAAGTTTATGTAACATATTAAATTTTACTTTAATTTTATTGGAAAAGAATCTTTGTAACGTTATTAGTTACACGTTTAATAACGCTAATCTTCGTCATTCTTCAAGTGACATAAGGCCTGTGCATAACAGCCTACTGCCATGAACAGTAAGCTGAATAGGCTAGCACTATGTGGACCAGTATTAGGGAAAAATGTGTTTTTATTTTATAATTCCTCAAGTGTCCCATATTTTTTTTTTTTTTTGGCGTATTTAGGAAGGCAGAACAATTTGCAATTACAAATGTACACATTTTGTATATTCAGAGCATTTTATGTTATTTTCTTTCAATTTTGATCAAAAAGAGTGGCAAAATTCATTTGATCACCAATATTTTTGCATAACTTGTAGGCTTTGTAGGTAGGGCTCAACATGTATTTCTCAAGTAAGTCAATTTTCCCTTAACGCCTTAAGGTAAGACTAGAATAATGATGTATGTAACAACAATTTCCATCATTCTCTGCGAGCACGACATAATATTCCATTTTACACTTTTTGAAACTAAAATTTTTAGTTTTAACTAGTCCCATGACTAAAAGTTTTAGGCTTACAATAAAATTTTGACACAATATCAAAATTAGATTAAAATTACACTGGTAGACAGAAAACATATTTGCAGTTCATCTTGTTATAAAGAAAAACTATTAGCAAAGAATATATATTTGATAATTTCCAAGTTTCTGAGTAGTTATGAGTAAACAGACAACATGGTATGGCTAGAAAAATCACCCTCACAAATAGCATTACAATTTCTTAAAGAGCTCACTGAAAACAATATTCATGCTTGTTATAGGTGGAAAGCAATAGATTTTAATTTTTTTTGGTGGTATTGGTAATTTTGCTATGAACACGGAATGTTTGAGAACGTTTTCCTTGGAACTGGTCCTTTTGCTCAACTGGTCCACATACTGTAGCTATTAGTCATATCCCACAATACACTTTTTGACATACTGGAGGTGTGTACAGTGGCCGCAGATCTTTGTGAGGCCGCAGATCAGTAAACAACAGCAATCTCACAATGTCAGCATACAGAAACGGGTTAAAGTGAAAGAAATTACGGCCGAACGATGGTAAATGATTCCATACCTAGGCTAGCACTGACCCTATTTGAGTATGCATGAGTTTGTATTAAAGTCAGTTAAGTATTTACTTGTAAATTCTCTACTAGTCAATTGAGGTCAATTGTTAAAGATTATATTTATCATTCTTGATTTTTTGCATCAAACAATTTATGTGAAGACCCAGTGCTTGCTTCTTGTGTGAGGAGCTGAAATTTTTTTCAACAGCTTCCAATGTTTTGGTGGCATATTTTTCATATTTTTTAACAGTGGAGGACTGTCTTCCCTCGTTTCATAATCCATCATGGATGATACAAAGACCAGTAATGTTTCAGGGGAAGACAAGCAGAACATGTCAGCTGGTGCCAAAGCTTCTGCTCCGTCAACTGATGGGACTTCATCTGCAAAAGAAGCTGCGCTCCCTGGCAGACAGACGGAAGTATTAACTCGATCCATCTACAAAGATGGGAAATTCCACAATCCTTGGGACACCTGGACTGGAATTTCATTGGTTAGTCTTGCCAAGTGGGTTTTGTTCGACAAAAAACATAGAAACATTCCATCAGCTGAAGTGAGTTTAATTTTTTTTTTTTGATCACAAATCAATGATGTGCATAGTAACTTACCATGTGCTAGATATTTTAGAAAACTTTATAAGGACTTGCGGATATTAGGTATTTCACTTTGTTTGGATTAAATATTTGACACATAGAAGGATTGCCAAAATTTGGTTGGAAAATTTTGGAATTGCATTTGGGGGAAAATCGTATGCATTTCTTTACTAGTTTTATCAATTTTAATTCTTTTTTTATTCTTGAGCTGAAATTTCATTTCCAGCAAAAAAAAAATTACCAATATATTTTGATTACACAATATTTCAACAATGAGCAAAATTGATAAAATCATCAAAAAATCTTCAAAATTTCAACTATTTTAATATATTACAAGAAATTAATTTTGCCAAAAATGAATTTTTAAATGCTTCCTCTTTTGCCCTTCCATTTTCTATGGGCTAGTTGACCTCTGAGATAACCCTTTAAAGTCATTACTGTTAGACCTCACTGTAAGACCTCACTGTAAAACCTCACTGTAAGACCTCACTGTAAAACCTAACTGTAAGACCTTACTGTAAAACTTCACTGTAAGTCACTGTAAGACCTCACTGTAAGACTTTACTGTAAAACCTCACTGTAAGATCTCACTGTAAGACCTCACTATAAAACCTCACTGTAAGACCTCACTGTAAGACCTCACTGTAAGACCTCACTGTGAGATCTCGCTGTAAGACCTCACTGTAAGACCTCACTGTAAGACCTCAATGTAAGACCTCACTGTAAGAAATCACTGTAAGAAATCACTGTAAGACCTCACTGTAAGATCTCACTGTAAGACCTCACTGTAAGACCTCACTGTTAAAAATCACTGTTAGAAATCACTGTAAGACCTCTCTGTAAGACCTCACTGTAGAACCTCACTCTAAGACCTCACTGTAAGATCTCACTGTAAGACCTCACTGTAAGATCTCACTGTAAGATCTCAATGTAAGATCTCACTGTAAGACCCAGGCTGAGGCTCACTGTAAGACCTCACTGTAAGACCTCAATATAAGAACTCACTGTGAGACCTCACTGTAAGACCTCACTGTAAGATCTCAATGTAAGATCTCAATGTTAGATCTCAATGTAAGATCTCACTGTAAGACCCAGGCTGAGGCTCACTGTAAGACCTCAATGTAAGAACTCAATGTAAGACCTCACTGTAACATCTTTCTGTAAGACCTCACTGTAAGACCTCACTGTAAGATCTCGCTGTAAGACCTCGCTAAGACCTCAATGTAAGACCTCACTGTAAGACCTCAATGTAAGACCTCACTGTAAGAAATCACTGTAAGACCTCAATGTAAGAAATCACTGTAAGACCTCACTGTAAGACCTCACTGTAAGATCTCACTGTAAGATCTCACTGTAAGACCTCACTGTAAAACCTCACTGTAAGACCTCACTGTAAAAAATCACTGTTAGAAATCACTGTAAGACCTCTCTGTAAGACCTCACTGTAAAACCTCACTGTAAGACCTCACTGTAAGATCTCACTGTAAGACCTCACTGTAAGATCTCAATGTAAGATCTCACTGTAAGACCCAGGCTGAGGCTCAATGTAAGACCTCAATGTAAGACCTCTTTGTAAGATCTCACTGTAAGACTTCACTGTAAGATCTAACATTAAGACATCACTGTAAGACATCAATGTAAGATCTCACTGTAAGACCTAGCTGTAAGACCTAACTGTAAGACCTCACTGTAAGACCTCACTGTAAAACCTCACTGTAAGACCTCACTGTAAGACCTTACTGTAAAACTTCACTGTAAAACCTCACTGTACGACCTCACTGTAAGACCTCATTGTAAGACCTCACTGTAAGACCTCAATGTAAGACTTCACTGTAAGACCTCACTGTAAGACCTCACTGTAAGACCTCACTGTAAGACCTCACTGTAAGACCTCACTGTAAGAAATCACTGTAAGACCTCACTGCAAGACCTCACTGTAAGACCTCACTGTAAGACCTCAATGTAAGACCTCACTGTAAGACCTCACTGTAAGACCTCACTGTAAGATCTCACTGTAAGACCTCACTGTAAGACCTCACTGTAAAAAATCACTGTTAGAAATCACTGTAAGACCTCTCTGTAAGACCTCACTGTAAAACCTCACTGTAAGACCTCACTGTAAGATCTCACTGTGAGACCTCACTGTAAGATCTCAATGTAAGATCTCACTGTAAGACCCAGGCTGAGGCTCACTGTAAGACCTCAATGTAAGACCTCACTGTAAGACCTCACTGTAAGACCTCACTGTAAGACCTCACTGTAAGACCTCACTGTAAGACCTCACTGTAAGACCTCACTGTAAGATCTCGCTGTAAGACCTCACTGTAAGACCTCAATGTAAGAAATCACTGTAAGACCTCAATGTAAGACCTCACTGTAAGAAATCACTGTAAGACCTCACTGTAAGAAATCACTGTAAGATCTCACTGTAAGATCTCACTGTAAGACCTCACTGTAAGACCTCACTGTAAAAAATCACTGTTAGAAATCACTGTAAGACCTCTCTGTAAGACCTCACTGTAAGACCTCACTGTAAGACCTCACTGTAAGATCTCACTGTAAGACCTCACTGCAAGACCTCACTGTAAGACCTCACTGCAAGACCTCACTGTAAGACCTCACTGTAAGACCTCACTGCAAGACCTCACTATTATAAGACCTCACTGTAAGACCTCAATGTAAGACCTCACTGTAAGACTTTACTGTAAGACCTCACTGTAAGACCTCACTGTAAGACCTCACTGTAAGATCTCACTGTAAGATCTCACTGTAAGACCTCACTGTAAAACCTCACTGTAAGACCTCACTGTAAAAAATCACTGTTAGAAATCACTGTAAGACCTCTCTGTAAGACCTCACTCTAAGACCTCACTGTAAGATCTCACTGTAAGACCTCACTGCAAGACCTCACTGTAAGACTTTACTGTAAGATCTCACTGTAAGACCTCACTGTAAGACCTCACTGTACGACCTCACTGTGAGACCTCACTGTAAGATCTCAATGTAAGATCTCACTGTAAGACCCAGGCTGAGGCTCACTGTAAGACCTCAATGTAAGACCTCACTGTAAGATCTCACTGTAAGACCTCACTGTAAGACCTCACTGTAAGACCTCACTGTAAGATCTCGCTGTAAGACCTCACTGTAAGACCTCAATGTAAGACCTCACTGTAAGAAATCACTGTAAGACCTCAATGTAAGACCTCACTGTAAGAAATCACTGTAAGACCTCACTGTAAGACCTCACTGTAAGATCTCACTGTAAGATCTCACTGTAAGACCTCACTGTAAGACCTCACTGTAAAAAATCACTGTTAGAAATCACCGTAAGACCTCTCTGTAAGACCTCACTGTAAGACCTCACTGTAAGACCTCACTGTAAGATCTCACTGTAAGACCTCACTGCAAGACCTCACTGTAAGACCTCACTGCAAGACCTCACTGTAAGACCTCACTGTAAGACCTCACTGCAAGACCTCACTATTATAAGACCTCACTGTAAGACCTCAATGTAAGACCTCACTGTAAGACTTTACTGTAAGATCTCACTGTAAGACCTCACTGTAAGACCTCACTGTAAGACCTCACTGTAAGATCTCACTGTAAGATCTCACTGTAAGACCTCACTGTAAAACCTCACTGTAAGACCTCACTGTAAAAAATCACTGTTAGAAATCACTGTAAGACCTCTCTGTAAGACCTCACTCTAAGACCTCACTGTAAGATCTCACTGTAAGACCTCACTGCAAGACCTCACTGTAAGACTTTACTGTAAGATCTCACTGTAAGACCTCACTGTAAGACCTCACTGTAAGACCTCACTGCAAGACCTCACTGTAAGACCTCACTGTAAGAAATCACTGTAAGACCTCAATGTAAGACCTCACTGCAAGACCTCACTGTAAGACCTCACTGTAAGACCTCAATGTAAGACCTGTAAGACATCAATGTAAGACCTCACTGTAAGACCTCAATGTAAGACCTCAATGTAAGACCTCCGTGGCAGTGAGGTTATAGCTTTGGGTCCCAATCTAGCATTCTAAGGACAATCCCCATGCGTGGTTCTCCTGGGCTAACCAGTGCTCCACAACTCGCTTATAAAATGGTCGTGGATGTCTAAATACTACAATGCCAAGGAGTTCTGTTGGGACGTTAAAAATCTTGGTAAACTTTAATAGAATCTATGAATAAGGTTTTCAAATAAATAAAATCAAACATTTGTAATAAATCTGCATGACTTCATTCAATGAAAATAAAATCTTGACTCAAATATATTTTATGAATTTCATATAAGAATTAAAGAACAGTAATTCAAAATTTTAAATTCCCATTTTGCTTTCACAGGAACTTAATGAAACATTACCAGTTATTCAAACAGATCCAAAGGAAATTGAACATCCTCCAAAATCCGGGATACGTATCATTTGGATCGGACATGCATCTACCTTGGTTCAATTTGATGGTATCTCGGTCCTAACAGATCCCATCTTTAGCAAGGTGTGCGGTCCAAAGAGCAAAATAGGCAAAAGTCGGTACCGTCCGTGCCCTTTAAATGTAGAAGGCTTGCCAGAAATGTCCGCTGTTGTTATTAGTCACAACCATTACGATCATCTTGATGAAAGGACTGTCGTTGATTTAAATCAAAGGTTTGGGACCAGACTGTATTGGTTTGTTCCTCTCAAATTGAAAACATGGTTTCAAAATGTCGGATGCAAAAATGTGGTAGAGCTTGATTGGTGGGAGGAAAGTTGTATCCCAGACCACCCAGACGTCAAATTTATTTTCACGCCAACGCAACATTGGAGTAAACGCACCCCTTTTGACGACTGCAAGACTCTGTGGGGTTCATGGGCCATTAAAGGACCCACACAAAGCTACTATTTTGCGGGAGATACTGGTTACTGTACTTCATTTAAGGAAATTGGTCAGAGGTGTGGACCTTTCAGCCTTGCTGCCCTCCCAATTGGTGCTTATGAGCCAAGGTAAAGATTCTATTTTGACAAAAACTTATTTATTGATTTTGATATTCTGTTATTTCTGTGTCTTTGTAGACTTCTTTTATATTGTAAATTTATGAAAATGAATGTTCTTAAATCTAGGTATGACAGACTTGGCAGTGGGTCATACTTAGAACCTAAATTACATAGACTTAAAAACAGATTAAAAACAGTCTCTGAAAGTTTTGTGCAATATATAAAAGAGTCCCGGAATTCTCAAGTATTTGGAAGCAACTTTCAGCTTTAAAATGTGCCCCCTTGGTATTACACTGTCCTCAAGTATGTATGGGAACCAACATTTGTTCTCTTTTGGAAGATTATTACAATTACACTTTTTTACTTGCATTTGTTTTGAAGATGATTTTTTGGGGGAGTGGGAGCAGAAATGGGGGTATTTATCGTTGAATGATATCTTAAACAGTGATCTAGTATTTGCAGAATTTGTGAAATATCCACAAATTACAAAACAATTATTTCTGCTTCTATTTTATTTGCTAACTACCGGCTTTATATTTTTATTATTTCATCCAGCAATGCATTAGCATGGTGTTATTTTGTAGGCTATTAATGATTTCTTTTTTATAAACATTTCAGATGGTTTAAGTGTCAACAGCATATAGACCCACAAGATGCGGTCAAGATACACATGGAGATTGGTGCCAAGAAGTCAATGGGTATACACTGGGGAACATTTCGTTTAGGGTCAGAGGTGAGTGGTATTGCAATCAAATGATAAACCATTCTTTTATAGGATTTAAAATGCTGACAACTTTCTTATGGCATTTTGCAATGTAGAATTGCATTCAAGAATAATGGGTTATATCTGAAATGCATCTTAAGATTGTTTTTTTTGTCAGCCTGAGCATCAAGCTTTAAAGGAATAGTTCAGTGGTCAAGCATGTTTATCTTATAAGAAAGAGGACTTTAAAAGAAACAAAATGGTGATGAAAGCATTCAAAAATCTTATATCGATAAGGAGATATTCAAGTTTAAATGACTGAAATCAGACTAGTTGTGATGTCATAGTCTCAGATTTCTCAAAGTCTTTATGTATTCTATTATATTTTGTCTTGCGATTTTGTGGCTTAAAAACCATGGGATATGTCAGAAAAGTAGCAAAACTGGGTCTAGGAAGGGTATTTATAATATATCACCTGAAGAAAGTTTGAGGGAAAATAATTTAAATAGTGAAAAAATTGAATAAACTTTTTTTTAAATATATAAAGACTTTGAGAATCTGAGGCTGTGACATATCAACCAGTCTGATTTCAGTTGCTTCTACAGAAATGATACCAAATTCTAAACTTGAATATCCCCTTAATGAAGTAAGATTTTGCAATGCTTTCTTCACCATTTTGTTTCTTTTGAAGTCGTCTTTTATATAAGATGGACATGCTTGACCACTGAAGTAATCCTTTAAATGAACAAGATATGGATCAGTATGTAGAGACAACATAACTTTAAAATTTGTTAAAAACCTTCATAGTAGAAAAAATCATCAAAATTGGTTAAAGGATTAGTTTAAGGGTCAAGTATGTCCATCTTATATGAAAGAGGATTCCAACAAAACAAAATGGTGATGAAAGCATTAAAAGATTAGTACAGGGGTCAAAAAAGTCCATCTTATATGAAAGAGGACTTCAAAAGAAACAAAATGGTGAAGAAAGCATTGCAAATCTTATTGCATTAAGGAGATATTCAACTTTAAAATTTGGTATCATTTCTGTAGAACTGACTGAAATCAGACTAGTTGTAATGTCACAGCCTCAGATTCCCAAAATCTTTATGTATTTTAAAGAAAGTTTATCAAATTGTTTCACTATTTAGATGATTTTCCCTCAAGCTTTTTTCAGGTGGTATATTATAAATACCCTTCCTAGATTTAGTTTTGCTACTTTTTTTTTGACATATCCCATGGTTTTGAAGCCACAAAATCACAGAAAGACTTTGAGGAATTTGAGGTTATGACATCACAACTAGTCAGATTTCAGTCTTGTTTCTTTCTAAACAAATGATACCAAACTTTAAACTTAAATATCTCCTGAACGGAATAAGATTTTTGAATGCTTTCTTTGCCATTTTGTTTCTTTTGAAGTTCTCTTTCATATAAGATAAACATGCCTAACCACTGAACTAATCCTTTAACATTGAGCATTTTACAGATTTTTAAATCTCAGACATCAATTTGCATATTTTTTGCAAATTTTGTGATGTATTACAGGATAACCTTGGTATTTTCTGTTGTATATCCTTTGCTTTTAAAATGTCCTTCATAATTATTTGAAGTGGTGCTGCAGATTCAAAAGTTTTTCAGTCTTTGCCATTTCCCTAATAAAATTCCAGTATTTATTTTCAGTACTGGTTAGGGGTGGGTTTTGTGGGTAGGGAAGGTTGTAGCGTATATATTTAAGTCGTAAAATTGTACATTTTGACTTGTATTAAGTAGGTTATTGTTGTTGATATTACTGTTAATATTTTTCTTTATATTTTGTAAAGGTGGCCTGCTTGCTCAAGCTCTTGCTTTTTCAGTCTTCCTGCACTTACTCTTATATTATTGTGAATAATTTGTGTATTGTTAAAGAATGTGGAAACTAAATTAATTGAATTGAAAGCTATACGAATGAAATTTAAAGAATTACAGACAGGCTGTTGAATTGTTTGCCCATTCATACATAACTGTGCTATTTTCAAAAACTGAACTGCTCAGTTTTGATACTCCTTTTCAGGGGCGGCGGAGCATTGAATATTGGAGGGGCTAATGAGGTCAGGTGACATGTGACAACAATATAGTCGGGGAGGGGGCTAATAAGGTTGTGTAGCATGTTAATACATGATCACCTAAAACTCCCCTGGCTCCACCGCCTCTGCTTCTACCTACCCTCTGCACTCTTTATTGGGAGCATCACACATAAAGCAAGCTAATTTCAATATCACTTTATGTGATCTAAACCAGAATGTGAATTTACTGCAGACCCAACCAGTGCAAAGTAATTAAATAAATATTGTCTCTTCCTGATTTTATATACAATATCTGACTGATGTAAATCAAATATATTTTTAGTAATAATTAATCTCTTCTCTTACAGTATTTTATGTTCTATCTCATTTTCTTTTGCAACAGTCATATCTTGATCCTCCGAAAGAGGCCAAAGCAGCAATGAAGGACAATGGACTCGACGAGGATGACTTCTTCACCTTGCACCACGGACAACCGCTCACTCTTTTTGAGGACCCATGAACCTAAAGCATCCACTCATCAGCTTTCCTTCAATCAAGCATAATATTTTGACATTTATCAAACTACTATTGAAATTTTTGTTCAGAAATTGCAGTAGCAGAATCAAGACTGTTTGAGAAAGACTTGTAACCGATATAACAGACCTCCGTGGTATAGTGTTAGTGCTTTGTCCTCTTACCTGCTCATCCTGGGTTCGAATCCCGGTGGGTCTGCAACCAGTGAGTTCACAACTGGTTATCAAAGGCTGTGGCCGTCTTGATATAATGTCCATCACTGGATGCTTTCGGGACGTTAAACCTTGCTATGCTTTGTTATATAAAGGTACCAATACTGTTGGCATGGTTACTATATTTCATACAAGCATGGTAGTTTGAAGCTGAACCTAACAATATGAAATTATTTCAATTCGAATTAATTGGAAGCCTGCTTGAGTACATTTTCTACATATACCTCAATGTAGAGAAAGCTTCATTGTTTTTAAGTCAATTATCATACAAACAATATAAATGCTCATACAGAATGGTTTACAAGCTTTCATCTTGTAGCGTTAAATACAATTCATTATGCATAGGGACATAGGTGGGATTTGCCTACTGAAAGTTGAGGTCCACTAAATAGATTTGCCTATCAAGTGGGGGAAAAATCATGAAACCACACTAAGATACAAATATTTACCATACAAAGGATGTAAATTCGGAAACAAAAGGGGGAGGGGGGATGTAACAAGAAATTTGAAGAGGAAAAATAAAATCATAAAAGTACTGTGTGGTATACCAAATGGAAAATTTCTGTTGAGAAAAATTTAAATGACATACAAGATTCATAATATATAAATGGAGTTTTATTTAAATATAGAGATGTATTTTAGTAGTGTGACACCCAAAAGGTGCAGATGTGTGGAAAGCAGGAACGACATAGGACGTACTGACATTCACAATTTGAGAAAAAGCCAAGAAATAAAGTACTACATTACAAAGGGGAAATCCCCCTCTGGCTTTATTTCCTTCCTTTAGAAGATATCATCAAGTTCCATGGTGTCAGCAGCATGATGTATGCTGATGATCACCAAGTTTATGCATTCAAGTCAAGTGTGGATGAGCATGATTCTATACTTCCAAAATTGGAAGCTTGCATAAGAGACATCGAGTCATGGTCTATCGCTAATGATATGAAGTTAAATGATAATGAGACTGAAATGATTCACATATCTTCATGCTTCAGATCTGCCATTTCAATCTCACCACTCCATATTGGTAACACTCGTGTTGAGCCCGTAATAAGTGCAAGGAATCTGGGCATAACGTTTGATCAAAATTTGAATATGAACCAACATCTTAATAACATTTGCCGGGCAGCTTCTCACGCTTTACACAAGATTGAAAAAATCCGTAACTACCTGGATCAACAAGCAACTGAAATGCTTATACATGCATTTGTGTCCTCGCAATTGGATAGCTGTAATAGCTTGTTAAATGGTCTCCCTGATTGTCAACTCGCTAAACTGCAATGCATACAGAACTCTGCTGCAAGACTGGTCACACATTCTAGACCAATCACTCATGCAACTCCAATCCTTTACAACTTACACTGGCTCCCTGTTAAAGGGCACATCAACTTCAAAGCTCTTCTGTTAACATTCAAATGTGTCCACAACCTTGCTCCCACTTACTTACAGGATCTTATTCACATGTACACTCCGACTCAGGGTCTACACTCCAGTTCTAAGTTATCGCTCCTACCTTCTTCTGTTTCTACAAAGTCATATGGTCATCGTTCATATGGTGTAAATCTGCTTAAAAATCATGCAGATATGCCCACTTTCCTCCTTGCTATGCAAACACATTTTATATAACAGCTGAACTTATGGTTCAGAGATTAATTGGTTCTGTAAACAATTTATCCACGAAATATTTATATTTACCGTGCATGAGTGACATCAAAGGTCAATGGTGGTCAATTGTTTTTTTAATGAACCCGCCGAAAATGGCCAAAAACGGCGGTTGGGGAATAAAGGAGATGTACACCACATGTTCGTTTCAATCTTCAGCTGCTTTTCTCTGGAACAATCTACCAACACATATCAAAGAGGCTCAAACTGTAACGAACTCTAAATCAATGTTAAAAACATCTTTTCTCACTTCTATAAGTTGTTCCCTATTTTTCCCTCTCATTTATTTATTTTTCAGTGCAATGAAAATTGTATGTGTGTTGTGCTTTATAACTATATTATTATCAAGTAGGATAATATCAGATATGTACACAAATATAAATTCATGTAAGAATTGTAATATTTGTTAGATAAACCATAGTTGCATGACAAACAGTAGCAGATTTAAGGGGGGTAACCCAGGCATGTGCCCTTCCCCCCATTGACAACAAAATGTATACAAAATTAAAAAGTAGTTACTGTATTACCCCCATCTTAGCAATTGTCTGGTGCCTCATAGTGATAGTTTTATATGTAAAGGTCACCAAAAGTAATGAGGCAAAATGGTGTCTCTTTCATGAATATGTATGATATACACATTTGTACAATAGTATTATGAAGTAGTATTTAAGAGAAATATATTTATCAGATGCACTTGACATGATTGCAGTCTAGAGGCTCTATATCCACTGGCAATGTAAACATTGTAAATAAACAAAAATGTTAAAGGAGCACTAGACCAAAAAGTGAGGGTGTATCTTTAGTGGGTCCCCAAAATATTAGATGCTTATCTAGCACACAATGGTATAGTAATTTTCTGGTTAATATGAATATTCAAGTGACCTTTGCCCTCATATCGTCTGTGGGCTTACAGAAGAATGAAGTTTATCGATCTGTTGTTGATAATAATATATCTGTGAAATTTGCAGAAACGAGCGCCCTCACTTTTCGGACTAGTGCTCCTTCAAGCTACATTCCATATTGTTGCATCATAACATGATCATACTTGAACAATTTTGCAGTTCTTTTCCCAAATATAAAAGATTTTGGGTTTTCTGCCCTGAAAATTATGTGATTTGCTAGAAAGAGGCATTTGAACAGTTTTCAATAGTAGTCTTGAATTACATTATATTATTACCCTCTTTACCCCGAAGCAGGTTTAGGAAGTTTGGAAGGTTTTCCAACCTGAAAAATTGATTCAGAAAACGTTTTGTAAATGGAAGTTTGATATAGATTTAGAAAAGTATTAGTGAAATATATACAATTACAAATTATTTTCGACATCTTTGTCCCTCATTCCAATTTGTGCAATTTATGATAATGTACAGTGCCTGTATTCATCAGATATATTAAGAGAATCGTAGTTAGTAAGAGAGTAGTAGTTAGTATTAAAAGACAAAAAATGGTATATAATAACCGAACTTGCAATGTATTTGTGTGCTGATATCTTTTAATGCAATTAGCTGTTCACAACACACAATGTTTTATCTTTTAGATATAATTTTATATGAAAATCTTATAGAAATATAACCTCTTTGGACTGATCAGGACGAAGCCAGAAAATATAAAAGAAGAAGAGGGGAAGGGGGGGAGGGGCGGGAACCAACCTCTATAAAAATTAATTTCCACCCGAGAGAACTATATCAAGCGAAAAAATCAGAAGCATAACAGTTACAATGAAATTTGTAAACGTACCCCAAAAAAAAAAAAAAAAAAGAAATATACATTCAGCAAGAGATGGGGGCAAGCGAGGGCCAAGAAATGGGGAAGGGGGCGACTCCCACCCTTGGCTATGTGCCTGGTTCTCGTACTTATTCCAAGATATTAGTAGGTTGATGACATCAAAATATGATCCCATATAGTGTAAATGTACTTTGTAGAAAGTTGTTCAATGTTTCTTTCTTATAGGCTTTTATCATATATTTTGAAACTTGTAAGGTTTTCAGTGTTTATATGCATGACTTACATAATATTGATCAATATTACACTATATTTGCTGAAAGAATCACAAGTTTATTTGTTCTTACAGTATGCTTTCGATGCAATTTCTTTGGTTACTGCTTGCTTTTTTACTGATGGTACTGAGTATTACACATTGCCTGCAGTGAATTGTCTGAAATGATAACTTCATCCAGAAGAGTACACCTTTTGCAAAACATTCCCCTGTATAAACAAGCTGTTAGTAGACTGCCACCAAACATTTGAAATTGAAACACATTTCCATCTGGTTTAGCGGTCATAGCATCAGCTTGGCTTGGCAGAGGTCCCGGGTTCAATCCCAGGTGGGTCTTCTTTCACCAGTACTTCACAACTGGTTTATCAAACGGACGTGGACATCTCCATATAACCTGAACTTTTGAGAAAGGGATGTAAACTACCTAACTTACAAGGATTTGTTCAGGGGTCAAGCAAGTCTTCTCATATGAAAGGACCATGGTGAAGAAAGCATTCAAAAATCTGATTCCGTTAAGGAGATATTAAAGTTTAAAGTTTGGTATCATTTGTGTAGAAATGACTGAAATTGGACTAGTTGTGATGTCACAGCCTCAGAATCTTTATGTATTCTATTATATTTGTCCTACGATTTTATAGCTCAACAACAATTGGTTATGTCAGGAAAGTAGCAAAACAAAATTTAGTGAGGTTAATTATAATTTACAACCTGAAGAAAGTTTGAGGAAAATTAATTCAAAAAGTAAAAAAGTACAATTATTTTTTTTCAAAAAACATTAACGTTTGGTTTGGTTTGGTTTGATAAGGTTTAACAGCACCACGACAGTCAGGGTCAAACGTGCCAAGAGGGTGTTAAATATTTAAGGTGCAAAGGTAAGGAAAGAGATGATTGGTAAAGGAGGAAAGGACGGAGAGGAGTTAATACATTTACAATTGTTCATTCATTTCTACACAGATAAGACAGCTTTAAATAACTCCCTAATGGAATGAGAATTTTGAATGCTTCCTGCACCATTTTGTTTCCTTTAAAGTCCTCTTTCATATAAGTTTGACCACTGAACTAAGCCTTTAAGAAATGTTAAAAAAAATACAGATTACTGGACCATGAAATTATTCACTTTATTTCTGCATGTACAAATCTACAAATAACTATCAGTCGCATCAAAAGTTTGATTGGCAAATGTTTTACGAAATTTACATGTTTTTATTTACAGCACAATTTACAACATATACAAAAGTTACACGTTTAAGAAAATTCTTATACCTAAAATCTTAGTAACTACACCTTACAGATGATAAAATAAAGGACTTTTCTTTCAAATTCTCTCAAGATAGAAATCACCTTAGAAAGTTATAAAATCTCAACTTTCAAAAATAGTTAGCAGTTACTAGTTACTAATCTATATCAGGACTTAAAAACGATTAATATTACAGATTCAAAATTAGTACAGCTGAGAATTCATTGTTCCTCTTGTTAATATTATTGCTACTACTTACTATTATGTTACCATCACCATGTAGCATTTTTAAGAATTAAATTTAAACACTTAACACATCAGGTATCAATCTCCAGGGGAGAAATGTGGGAGCACCTTCATACTAAACGTGGTAGGGATGTGCATTCCAAAAACACTACCCGCAGTATGACATGAAATTATAGAAATTTGATACCTGCAGTATGAATACCTGAAAAAATATATATCAAAATAGTAATTTTAATACCTGCAGTATCAAATATTCGACAAAAATGGACCAGCAGTACAAAATTAAGAGAGTAAAACAACATTTTGGAGGGATCTGTAACTACGAAAATGATGAAAAAAAGATTACTGCACTATAAAAATGATGCAAAAAGGCACCTGCACTATTGAAAATGATGCAAAAAAGTCATCTGCTCAGGCAGCACATATAATATATATATATATATATATATAGAGTATATATATATATATAATATATAATTAATTATATATATATATATATATATATATATTTTTATAAACATTGATTAATACATTTTATAAAAATTACTTTGATATTTTGTTCCACTCAGGAATTTGTCATTATAAACCATTCTTCTCTAACGATGAATATTACTCGCTGCCTTCTTGTGAGAATGGTTGAAGATATCTTACATCAATTCTACTTGGTTTTAGGTTACAACCAAGGAAATTCATCAAATCTAAAACACTTGGCCTCCTCTGTTCTTAAAGCCAGTTGCCTATATATGAAAATCCATGTTATGATGGGGAAGTACCTGGGTGGAGCATTACTATTTAAAAAAATGTATAATTTCCTAAGAAGATACTAACACAATGATACCCATGCATGAAATGGGTTGTAAAAACCCCAAAATAAAACAAAAATGAGATCATTATCCACCAAAATACAAATTGTAAAGAATACATATCGGCTTTTACTGTTCTGATACAAAATGAATACAAACAAAAGTTGCAGAAAATTTCAATAAGAAAAAGTTACAAACTACAAGTGTAAAACAATGTGAGCATTGAGAACGCAACTACTGTTGTCAAACGTTTGGCAGTACAAATGTATATGATGATCAGTGAGGACAATGCTGGATACAACAACACCACAACATGGAATGTGATGACTCAAACTTATACTGAAATGAAAAGATCAATAAATACAAACAAAATGCAATCAATAACATTGAGGTAAGACAATCTAATCATTTCAAAAGAAACAAAATGGTGCAGAAAGCGTTCCAAAATTTTATTCCGTTAGGAAGATATTCAAGTTTAAAGCACTGTCTTATCTGTGTAGAAATGACTGATGTGAGTCTACTAAGAAAGGTTGGCTCTTATCCTTACACTCTTAACAATTATAAAGAAAATCTTTAACTTTTTTACTATTTTATTTATTTTCCCTCAAACTTTCTTTTGGTAGTATATTATCATTACCCTTACTTGATTCTGTTTTACTACTTTCCCACCATATCCAATGGTTTTTTAAGCCACAAAATCGCTGGACAAAATGTGATAAGAATACATAAATACTTTGAGGAATCTGAGGCTGTGACATCACAACTAGCCTGATTTCAGTTATTTCTACACAAATGATACCGAACTTTAAACATAAATATTCCCTTAACAGAATAAGAATTTGTAATGCTTTCTTCACCATTTTGTTTCTTTTGAAGCCCTTTTTATATAAGATGGACATGCTTGACCCTTGAACTAATTCTATAAGCTACATACAACAAGTTTATTTTTGGAGGTGACTGGTGTAGACAAGTCTACCTTTGTAACAATACATTTATGGTATTTTATTGATTATTCATTTTTGTAATTTTTTTAAAACTTTTTTGACAAATGATATTAAGAATTACTATTTTAGTAATTCTCTTCAGAATGTGAGGTCTGACTTCAGCTATTTCAAAAAAAAAAAAAGGTTGAAAATTAGATTTCGCCTAAGAAGAAAAACAAAATGTTTTGTTTGCTGAGGTTTAATGGCACTGACAGTCAAACAGTTTAAATACTTTCTTTTGTTCCTCTTATCACAAAAGATGAATATGCTTGATTGCTAAACAGATCTTTTGATGAAAATAATGGATCCCACTGACTAAAGGTAAATTAACCTTTCTGGGTTTAATGATTGACAGCTTGTTTTAGCCAATCACTGCACGAATTTGCCTATCAACAAAATCTGCGTAACTAAGTGGGGGCAAACATCCTACGCAGTACAAAACAGCTAGCTAACGGCGCTCGCTCATGTAGTCAAATGCATGCTTACTGTACAAAACAAATTTCTGCATTAGTGCTTATGCTGCGGGCTTTGTAAATCTGATTGCTGTTACCCAGAACAGATAGCAAACTGAATTTTGTTTATCATATTTGTTAAACACTCTAAAAATCTGGAAAGTGCCATAAATGAATCAAAGCTTGTAGCAGGCCTCGCGAACATCTAAATGTCAATGCATTGGTAATGCACAATTGCGGATTTGAGGTTTGTTTGCCCCACATACTTACCGTGTTGCTATGGTGGGCGTGACCTATTTGGAAACCTGGAAAGGTTAACTGATGACTTATAGTGAAATACAGCATTCCTCAATTTGGTTGCATATTCTTTAATGACACTAAAAAAAGTCAGTCCAATAACTTTTCTTGCTGTTTAGAAATGATGTGGAGGGCAAAAAAAAAATTGCAAAATAAATATGGTTTGCTGAGCACTTGGCAGTGCATTTCCAATATGTATGATGATATATAAGGCTTAGAAGTTGTAACGAGATAATACGTATTTTTATAATTAAATAAGAAGGAGACTTTTAAAGTTAGAAAGTCACCAGAGTTAATCTCATTGTTTATCTTTAAATTTGTTTTGGCTTGGGCCGTTAGATTTTGATTAATGCCTTGAATGCCATCGTGTTTGCCTGTGTAGGTTTTGTGTGTTTTTTTACAAGTGGTGCAAATAAAAGCAGCTGCTAGATTTAAAAGTTTCAGTTGTATCGTAGTGTTGTTGTTACTTTAGTAAACACGTGATGTTTGAGCAGCTCTGTCTGAATCATCTTATCTGCAGACATTGGAATTTGAAATAATAATTGCTAACCATTTTAAAATTCTCTTTAGCGTTTCATTAACTTGCAACTTCATCGACTCGTTAATTCAGCTTGTTTTCAGTTCTGTTCCAGTGTGAGTTACTTACATGACCCATAAGCCAGACGTAAATCGCATAGTTGGACAGAATTATTGTGGCAAGGACAATTCTAATTTTAGAAGACCTTCGTTACAGAAGTGCAAGGCAACATGCACAGCAACATGCAGAAGCACAATGTATGGCATGTGTTAGACTTGGCTACATTTGTGTACACTGTAATGCCATCAAATATAGGAAAAGTAAAGTCTTTCCTTAGCAAATCATTTTAAACCAACCGTAAGAATGTAAAATCCCTCCTTAAGAAGGTATACTTATCACATATAATTGACCCATACTTAGAAAATTGTTACATGTGCAACAAAGAATCTTAGCAATTGTGAGAAACTACCCACTAAACTGAACAAAGGTATTTATCCATAATTTACACAAAAAAATCAACAAAGTTGCTAAAAACAGGTACCGGGTTTGATTCCTGTCATGAACCCTGCTTTGTGTCCTTGATCAAGACACTTTATTTGCTTCAGTTCACTCAGCTGTAAATGAGTACCAGCACTGCTGGGAAGTTAATCTGCAATGGACTGGCATCCTGTCCAGGGGAGTAATGTACTCATATGCTTGTGTCATTGAAACCAGGTATAGGAAGCTGCTCTATGAGCCTAATGGCTTAGATGGATTTAGCTTTTTAGCTGAAAACAGTACAATTTCATGCCATAGGCATTGACTTAACCCTTTGTAAAATATCATTGTACCAGCATGCAACATTTTAACAACAGTCAATTATTAATCTCCCCAAAACCATATCAAAAGCTTTCATATAAATTTAAGCATTGGAACAATACAAACTTCAATAAAATGGATATACTGAGAAAAAAACAGATTTATATCTTTAATAATTCTTTCTTCCTAGGAGATAAATTAATTATACTTGAAGCTCAATATGCCGTCATTGATATAACTATAACAGTCAGGAGTCAAATTTGCCACTGGTCCATTATTCCAAGAACAGTGCTTTTTATGCAGGTACAGTGAATTTTCAAACATAAGAATCATTGATCAATAACTTGATTTCTACTCAAAAACAAATGCATGTTGTTAAATGAGATTATCTTTAAAATAATCTTTTTCCACAAAGCTTCAGTGAGAAAAAGCTTTTCCCCATCTTTCCTGCAATTGTCAGCACAAGTGATCATGAACACACATATGCAAGCTGAGGCTGAGTGCATGTGTAACTGTACCCAACTGGATGCTACATCATGTAAACACTAATAACTGATATAACGTTACACATTTCTAAATTCCACATATTATTAACCAACAAAGTTAATAAAAGTAGCTGCAAATTTAAGCCCATTTTGAAGAAAGAAATTTGTCCCGTTATCGACAAAAAGTTGGAACAGTGAAATCTGAACCGGGACAGTATTATTTGAGAATGTACTATTCTGTGGAGCAGTAGCAAAATATTTCAATTTTGACCCCTGACAGTTAAACTGAAAGATTTTGAATTTTGAGTATACCCATTGGGAGTCATATATGGTGGAACATTCTACAATAGTCAAAGACAATTCTGCTCTTAAAATGAAGCTATCTACCACAATGAGTCCTTATACAGCACTATTAGTAGTATTTTAAATATTACATGCTAATCATATGATACATTATGCATACTCAAAAATTTAATGGTAATGACAAATTTCTTTTCAAAATAGAATTATAGTCATGCAGATGTACTTAGAAAAAATCAGTACTGGGAGAAAGGTACTGTCCATAACAGATACTGACATGATAAAGTTATGGTACTGTATTTCTATATACTTAAAATAAAAGCATGCTTATTGTTAAATTTACTGTTTTCATATTCTGCTGGTTTCTATTTTTGTTCTTGCTACAAATTTCCAATTAACTCAGCTTATTTCACTCCTGGTATTAAACAAGAATAGCATTCATAATTGTATATATTATTTGAAAGGAATATTATACATGCTTTGTTAATTTCCAAGTCAATGGTACTAAAAAATATGCATTTTCACTCATACTGTAAGTACTTATCAAATTGTACTAAGTGTTACTAAGGAAATATGCCCTTCTAACCACAGTAAACCTACACAATATTAAACCTCTTCAAGCCAAGTGCATAGTCAATATTTCTTTGGCTACCTTCTATGGCAGGTTATAATCTGTTGAAAGGGCATTTCTAAATGAAATCTTTTTCTTTATATCCTAACTCTTCAAGTCAACACAACTAAACTTCTTACACTCAGGGTACATCAAAAATATATTTCAAAAAATGTCCTCAGTTTCCTGTTCATACAAATTTGGAATTTCTTCAATATCACTTATTCTAATAAGTTCGGATTCTGTCAAAGAAATGACCATACCAAGAATGTAAAGCAATTATTCAGAGACAACAAATCACAGTGACTGTAAAATTATGAGTCCGCATTTCCTAATGGTAATTTTTGTTGCATTTCATGGCACTTATAAGATACAGTAAATATTAAGCATCAATTACAATATTACTAGGCAATTGCGCACCGTCTGGTGAATTTTTAGCAAAATGATAAACGTAGCTGTTGGTTAAACCATATGGTTACAATCAAATTAAATGTGTTCAAAATTGCTTGTTTTTAAAACAAAAGTGTTTAAGAATATTCAAAATGTGTTTAAATTAAATTGCGTTTAAAATCAAAAGAATGTATTTCCACTGAATATGTAAAACTTAAATATTCCACTGAATATGTAAAACTTTTGAATATTCCACTGAATATGTAAAACTTTTAAATATTCCACTAAATATGTAAAACTTTTGAATATTCCACTGAATATGTAAAAGTTTTGAATATTCCACTGAATATGTAAAATTTTGAATATTCCACTGAATATGTAAAACTTTTGAATATTCCACTAAATATGTAAAACTCCATTCTCTATTCCCTGCATTGGCTTCTGAAAATTAGATTTACAATTTTAGTATTAGTTTTTAAATGTATTTACTGTAAATCACCAAACTATCTTCAAGAACTCATATTTTCTAAACACTCCAAATATAATCTTCGTAATAGAAATGCTTTTTGGCTTTATGTACCAACCATAAAGCACACAACACTTGGTGGGAGGGCATTTTCTAGGGTGGGACCACTTTGGTGGAATGAATTACCAGTTAAAAATCAGACAAACCGAAAATCAATCTATGTTTCTAAAAGTTCTCAAAACTCATCTTTTCAAAGCTTATTTCAATTGTTAATTTAGTTATTTTTCATCAGCAATTTATGGGATGAGGGGTAGTTCCTTTTATTGTTTTCATTGTAAAGCGTTTTTAAATATGATTGTACACATAAAACGCTATATGAATTATTTATTATCATTATCATGTGCCACTTACTAGTGAGTTATGGAATTTTTTGTTTTACACTTTTAGGCACACGCCAGGGAAAGCACAAGTAAGTCACCATTGACTTGTTTTCAATGTGGACCCAAGGAATTGCCAGCAAATTAATAGCCATATGCCGCAAAAGAAAAACATACATTTGACCAGAAGAACTGGTTAAGTAATGTGCAAGTAAATATGTTTATGATGAATAGTTAAAGGATTGCTTTGTTGAAGTATTTTCTACAAAGTTTTTCTATAAAACATGTAAAAATCAAGGTCTTTCTATGTAAGGTAGCAGGACAATAGCTAAACAAAATTTATCAAAATATGGAAGCAACAATGTTAAGGGAAGCATGTTAACCAATCAAATAACTCTAACATGCCCAAAAGCCATGCATGTAAGACCAATCAGATAATCCAAACAAACTTTAAAACCAAGCATGTTAGACCAATCAGATAACCCCAACAAACTTTAAAACCAAGCATGTTAGACCAATCAGATAACCCCAACAAACTTTAAAACCAAGCATGTTAGACCAATCAGATAACCCCAACAAACTTTAAAACCAAGCATGTTAGACCAATCAGATAACCCCAACAAACTTTAAAACCAAGCATGTTAGACCAATCAGATAACCCCAACAAACTTTAAAACCAAGCATGTTAGACCAATCAGATAACCCCAACAAACTTTAAAACCAAGCATGTTAGACCAATCAGATGGCCCCAACAAACTTTAAATCCAAGCTAGTTAAACCACCATGCTTGACCACCGAACTAGTCCTTTAACTAAACTTTTTACGTACAATGTATTCATTGTAAATTAGCCATTTAACACTGCTTTATATATAGCCACAAATCTAAATCATTCCTGAAGCTACCATTAGAATATTGTTTGTTTGCACCAACCTCACAAAATTGCTACTAATTTTGTATTTATTTTTTCTTGTGGAATGGCAATATTATAGTGTGTAATCAAAGAAAATCTTGAATTTGGATGAAAATGTTTTATGTTTTTTTAAGTAAAGTAGTAAAACCTACATTACTACCAACACACAGTTATTTCAGATGGCCTGAAACACAACAATTTTAGGACCAACACTTTCTCCTAGACTAAGCCTTACACTGCTCAAACCTTATGTTTTATTCCACATCTTAACTCACTCACATACAAGATCTCCACCACACCTGACCTTCTCCAGCAAATCATATGTCTGGTTGCCCGGGACAACAACAACAAATCTTATCCAGGCAACCATGACATTTACTTCACCTGCCCAAATGGACAAGTTTGTTTTCAGCAAAATTTACATTGCGTGTATACAGTACAACACATGTCTACAGTCACAACCTTCTTCACTTTTACTGGACCAACCAAAAATTCAGATACTCCTGCCCGGCAGGCAAATTGATTTTTGGTTGATTTATTGATCCCTGATTTGCACTAGACTTCACATAATCATTCTCTCACCCCAGTGCCACCCATGACCCCTATAAAATATTCCATTAGAACATCACACATGATTACTGAAATATGATTCTACACTACGGCTCATCCGCATGAGCTTAAGATAGTCCAAAACATTTTTCAAAGACTCTGTGATTTCCTTCACATTTTCACCAAAATTGTTACATTTCCACCATCTTACCAAAACACAGTAGACCTTCTTGGATTTGGGAAACTTTCTCCCACTCAATGAGGCCAGTTCGTCTTCCAAGGAGTCAGACCTGTGCATAGGGAGCGATCTTGCTAACTTTTTGCAATCCACAAATCTCTCCAGATTTTCAGCTAATTTGGCGAATCCATCTAAGATTTTGGATGTCTGAGGCTCTGGGTGAAAGAAACAGAAATCAAACAGCGTCAAAACAATTTCATCCAACAGGATCAAAAGCACAATATGGATATCTGTGATTTTTTTAATTTTTTTATTTACAAAAAGAGTTCTAAGAATTGTTAATAAAAGTAGTGCTTTAAATTAATTGATTATTCTATTTAATTGCTGTTTTGGGAAAAGGAAGTGGTTAGACGATAGACATGTTGTTAATGAATATTCATATCAAAAAATATATTCTAGAGAAAAACAAACAACTGAGCTGCATAAAAGGGATCATTTATATCAAAAACCAACAGAAAACCTTTAGCAGGTGTTTGCAACACCCATCTCTGCTAGGAGCTTTGAATTTACAGAGCAATATTTTTTGATAGTAAAATAATTGAGGTTGATGAATCTCATACATCATACAAATTCATGTCCAGTCATACAAGTTCATGTCCAGTCATACAAGTTCATGTCCACACAGACATAATTTTTGCTGGGGGGAGTCTGTAGGACAACTTACTTATCTTTGTACTTTGACGCCTTCCATGCTGATGGTTTCTTCAGGTTCACATGGTGGCTTCTCCAAGGACAACTTGCTTGCTCCACATTCGAGAGGACTTTAATTTCCTCTTACACAACCATAAATTCCTGGTAGTCATATTTCTAGTCAGTACTCAAAATTTACTAGCCAGTACTCAGGGCTAGTTAAAGGGTTAGTTCAGTGGTGTAGCAAGTTTATCTTATATGAAAAAGGACTTAAAAAGAAAGAAAAATGGTGAAAAAACTACTTTGATATCTTATTCCGTTAAGGAGATATTCAAGTTTAAAGCTCTGTGTCACCTGTGTAGAAATGACTGGTGTAGTAAGTCTACTATGAAAGGTTGGCACCCTTTATCATCATATTCTTAACAATTGTTAATGTATTTTAAGGAAAATTTATTTAACATATATACTATTTGAATTATTTTTCCTCAAATTTTCATTTAGCTGGTAAATTAAAATTACCATTACTAGATTTTGCTTTTCTACTTTCTTGACATATCCAATGATTTGTAAGCAACAAAAATGCAGCACAAAATATGATAGAATACATGAAGACTTTGAGAAATCTGAGGATGTGATGTCACAATTAGTCTGATTTTAGTTGTTTCTACACAAATAATACCAAAATTAAAACTCAAATATCTTCTCAACAGAATAAGATTTTTGAATGCTTTCTTCACCATTTTGTTTCTTCTGAAGTCCTCTTTCATATAAGATTAAGTTGCTTGACCCCTGAACTAATCCTTTAATGTTGCGTACAGGCTAGCACAATTTCAATGATTCAAGCCCATCAGACTAGTTCAAAACTAGGTCAGACAGCTATTCAGACAGCTATTTCAGTATCCAGTGTCTCAGAAGGTAAGAAAACATTACAGACTTGTGTGAACAGCTCAGTGGGGCTAGTGAAAAGTGAGGCAAGGAGGCCCATTGGGCTAGTGATACAATTTTGAGCACTGTAACAAGTAGTACTCATATTCACCTTCAATTTCTTCCTGTTTCACACCAGCCCACTCCAACGACTGCTTGTCAATCTCTTCCTGAGAACTACAGTCATCAGTTCTGTAAACTACAAAGCAATAGGAAAGTATTTAATGCATTTTTTGCAAAACATTTAAAATCACACTTTTTCACAATCACATATCTTTGCATGTCAACTTTAGGCATTCCCATTCATTGATGAACAGGTCCCAAATTTTTTGGAAAGCAAGATGCTTTGTCCCCTCAAAATTTTCTTATCCTTGCATCATAAGTTTGCCCAATTGTTATTGCATTTTTGTTCAAAAATATACCTTTTACCATTTTTAAGTATTTTATGTGAATGAATCAATAAATTTTGCCACATATCCCTTTATTTCAAAATTAGTATTTAGACAATTAGTACTGATTCTTTTATTTACATCTGCGTTTTGAATTCCACATTTTTTTAAATTTCTTTGAACGTTTTGAAGAATTTGTAAGTTCAAGACCAGGCTGTTCAATAAGATGAGCAATCAGATGTAAGAAGGCAAGTAATCGTATGTGCAGTGTAATAACAACAAAAAACAAAGCAACTTTTCAGTAGAGTTTTGTCTACTGACCAGAGGTTGCGTTATAATTTTTGTCTGGCGTATTTGGTTACAACAAGCCCTTGAATTTTGGAGTATTTTGTAAATTTGCCGGCGTATTTTGTAAATTTGCCGGCGTATTTTGTAAATTTGCCGGCAAATTTTGTCAATTTGCCGGCGTATTTTGTCAATTTGCCGGCGTATTTTGTCAATTTGCTGTCGTATGTACAGGGCACTGCGTAATGTACAGGGCACTGCACGCTAGCGAAGCTTGCACGTAATTTTTAACACACACACTTGTGTAGGCCTGCCTCGCTAAATAATGTGAATCAAAATTGCCCTTAAAATACCAAAAACATTAGAAAATCGGACTATTCTTATTATAAAAAATATAAAGAAAAGTAGTTCATACCCAATCCTTGTATAATGTTGATTGTTGAATCATGAAATTTGGGTTAACATTCCCAAAATTAACTAGAAAATAATTTGGTTTATCGTATCCAAACTTTCATCAGGTTTTAGAGAACTTTGACCAATTGTCAACGATAAAATACTATTCAGATCAGGAACACGCCTACTTCTTTACAGTATAGTAACTTGACTTGCAGATTGTGATCATTTCACAGATACACGATCAAGACAAAACAGGCGGAAAGTAGAATCCTAGCTAATAATATTGTTGACAATTGACAGCCTGCATTCAAAACAACATCAAAACTTTCACATACACTATACAGTATACGTAGTACATCATGCATAGGGCCTATGTACTAGCCAATATGTGTTTATGTACAGTACTACCGGCATGTTGAATCATTCGGCTGTTAATCTATTAGTTCTGTAATTTGTATTTTATTTATGAGTAATTCAAAATCATTTTTGTGTAAAATAAAACTTTGAATTGCATCAGAGAGGTAAGTTGTTCATGATTTTCATTTATGCTAATGAAAAACTCTGGCGTAAAATTTCACATGCTATATCTAAATCTTACAACGCAGGTACAACCTGTGTCGTAAAAAATTCAGCCATGGCGTAATATACGACAAAATTGTCGTTAATGCACATCTCTGTTACTGACTGAACACTACCTTCCTCATTTTCCACAAACTATACACAACAAAATGATTGTGTTTATCATCTGTTTATCATGAAACAGCTGACAGAAATTATATTTACCTCAAAAGTTCACTTGGGTCACATTAATCATAAAGTGAAGAAAGTGCTTCAATAAATGTTTGAAAGTAATTTCAGCCATGATATGACTCCAAATGTCCAAATTTATTTATCAAAGTGTAACTAAAAAAGTTCAATATTAAAACATACAAACATTCTCTGCAGGTGAACCTATTATCATTAATACACCTTTTTATTGGAAACGGTCATTTGATAAATGCTTAATGTTAAGTATGATCTTTTAACATCTACACAATAAACACACACACACATATATACTACATCATACTCACTATTGAAAGTACAATTCTGTGGTTCTGTAACGACCAGGTTCCCACTCCCTCGAATTCCACTTGGAAGGTGGCCTGCCTCATCTTCATTGTTGTCTGTTAAGGGAAAACAAAAAATCGCTTTGCTTCCATAATTCAGTCAAACTTGAAAGATAGTTCATAACTATACACTTATATGGCTTTATAGCAAAATTTGAAATAAATTCAAAGAGACTGACTATTCAATGACTTGGATGTTTTACTACAGGCAATGACAACATTTTTAAACCATAACATGTGGACAGCAGTACTGTATTACACATACAGCAACAAACCCAATTATCAGGAGAAACAATCCATTTATTAACTCCTCATTAACTCCACCCTGCCCCTCATTAACTCCGCCCTGCCCCTCGTTAACTCCGCCCTGCCCCTCGTTAACTCCGCCCTGCCCCTCGTTAACTCCGCCCTGCCCCTCGTTAACTCCGCCCTGCCCCTCGTTAACTCCGCCCTGCCCCTCGTTAACTCCGCCCTGCCCCTCGTTAACTCCGCCCTGCCCTCGTTAACTCCGCCTGCCCCTCGTTAACTCCCCTGCCCCTGCCCCCTAACTCGCCCCTGCCCCTCGTTAACTCCGCCCTGCCCCTCGTTAACTCCGCCCTGCCCCTCGTTAACTCCGCCCTGCCCCTCGTTAACTCCGCCCCTGCCCCTCGTTAACTTTGCCCTGCCCCTCGTTAAGTCCGCCCTGCCCCTCGTTAAGTCCGCCCTGCCCCTCGTTAACTCCGCCCTGCCCCTCGTTAAGTCCGCCCTGCCCCTCGTTAACTCCGCCCTGCCCCTCGTTAACTCCGCCCCCTGCCCCTCGTTAACTCCGCCCCTGCCCCTCGTTAACTCCGCGCCCCTGCCCCTAGTTAACTCTGCCCTGCCCCTCGTTAACTTTGCTCTGCCTCGTTAAGTCCGCCCTGCCCCTCGTTAATTCCGCCCCTGCCACTCATTAAGTCCGCCCTGCCCTCGTTAAGTCCGCCCCTGCCCCTCGTTAACTCCGCCCTGCCCCTCGTTAAGTCCGCCCTGTCTCTTGTTAACTCCGCCCTGTCCCTCGTTAACTCCACCCTGCCCCTCGTTAACTCTACCCTGCCCCTCGTTAACTCCACCCTGCCCCTCGTTAAATCCACCCTGCCCCTCGTTAACTCCATCCTGTCCCTCGTTAACTCCACCCTGCCCCTCATTAACTCCACCCTGCCCCTCATTAACTCCACCCTGCCCCTAATTATCTCAACCCTTCCCTTTTCACAAAAATGCTTAATCATTTCTCATACAAATACACTGCTTGCTTTGTTGATACATTTGAAAAGCCTCCATCTTGTTGCTGCATGCATGGCCTTTGATATCATATAAAACCTTCTTTTGGTTATTGGCACCATACCCCATTCTAATTCAAGTTTATGAAGTATAACCTGAAGACTTGCTGAAGATATAGCTAAAAATTATATTTTCGGTTAAAAATGTATCTTTCTTTCTAGATGTGCATAGTATAGTTACCTTTATTAATCACCTTCTGTACTTTCTGTCTTTCAAAATGTTCTGTGCATTCGTACTGTTTTCTCTTCATGGGAACTGGAAACTTCTGTAATCCTTTTGATTGAATCAAATCTGGTTCATCTATCCCAATTTTGTTGCTACATTTTCTACTTTGAGCATGCTCAAAATTAAATCTTGGAAATTGACCATTACCATGTAAATTGTGGCCACAGTGGTGACATTGAGAGAAAAGAGCTGTTGTGCATTGAGGATATTGTGCTCTTGATGGACAGCTATCTGTTACCAAGTTACCAGAGTTCATACTTGACCCATGTAAAGACGCATTATTGTTATTGAAATTAATACCATTGTTAGCTGGAATGTGATGACCTTTGACTACGGAATGTGAAGTGGATAAAATGTTAACCATATTTGGATGGACAGCAAAATCAGTTCCAACAGGTTTTTTCACTACATGAAAATCTTGGTCTATTTCTTTCGGATCTCCCTTCAAAGATTTTAGACCAAAAACATTCTCAGATATGTCAGTTTTGCCAAAATCAACACAATCTTCCCCGTTTTCTTCATCTTTTGTTTTAACAAATTGATTCCTCGGAAAAAATAAGCTTGTAATAGAAGATACACTGTTGTTCACATTGTCAACAATGTCCTCTGTAGTAAAATCTTCTGTGCAATAACCAGGATCTGAACAATCAGCCTCGTCTGTTCCTTCACATCGCTTCACTTGCCCTTCCATAGCCTTTTTTTCTTACACCTATGAATACAAAACAAATACAATACTCAAGGCAATGCCTGACTATTTGCTTATACAAATCAAGAACCTCTCCAGTCTCCACCAAGAAAACAAATATTTCTTCTAATGAAACCAAGCATCCTATTGCCCTTGCAGCTGCTAATAATGTAGTCCACTGTTTAGAAGGCTTAAGAATTGCTAATATAATAAAACACAAGACTCACTTCTTTGACCAAACGAGTTAGTTATTGATTTCCTTTTCAAAAACAACAAACATAAGCCTACCTAGGCTCTTAATATAAATAAATAAAATAAAAGCAACATCAATCTTTCAATTTCAAAGTTCAGACTTGTGAGTGATGAATTATAAAAGAAGCTGAAATTGATCAATTTTCTCATCAAAATAGCTAAGTATTGTCAATTATGCAGAAAATAGGTTAAATTAGCTTGGAAAATAGCTGCAATTAGCTAAATTGCTGAAGTCTCACATGCTGAAATTGATCAATTTTCTCATCAAAATAGCTAAGTATTGTCAATTATGCAGAAAAAAAGGTCAAACTAGCTTGAAAAATAGCTGAAATCAGCTAAATACTGTAGCTGAAGTCTCACATGCCTGAAAGTTATGTAAATATATAATTATGAATTATAGCATACTAGACAGAAATTTGCATTAACTTCTCTGTACAACAGTTTTAGCAAGCATTAACAAGCATCAAAAGTCTCAAGTAATGTTTGATTGACGCGAGTGAATTTTCAAACAAGAGGAGCAAAACATGCTTTTATCTTTAGTTCCACCCGCAAGTTATGATACAACAATGTATTCTTTCATTTAATTGTTTGGCTGTGCTCCGCCAAGCTACATGAAGTGCTAAACATAATTCAATTAAGCAATAGCACAAGTGTCTTTTCACATGACACAATCAAATCTAGCAATCATTTCAATTATACCTGCTCAGACCCCTAGCTTTGCTGTTTTACAGGGGCGGCCGCCCGCTTCTCCATGGGCCTGCCCTACCCCCAGGGTCTCCCTGTCCCCCTGGGGTCCGCCCTGTCCCCCTGGGGTAGAGGAAAGCAAAATAGCTATGATTCTGAATTTCCTTTTCTTTAAGTTTAACATCATTTGACATGTTCTCACACAAATTATATTTCCATATCTGTACAATTTTGTAATAAGTTACTAGGCAAAATATATTGAAATAAGAGTGTGTGAATTTGTATGTCTGTTGGTGTCTGCGCCATTAGCCATCAGCAAAAACAAACCACAAATCACCCAACACTGCAAAAAGTCAAACAATTTTTTATTCGGTGCGGCTGCAAACCACAGATTTGGATAGTTTGCAACGGTTTACAGCTCCACAGAATGTAAAATTGCATGTGGAATATCCGGTTTGTGGAAACAATTCACACTCCAGAGACAGCAAATTAGGTCACTGACTCTGTAACGTTAGGCCACAGACTGGAATGTTTTCATTTTGCACGGGCAAGTGACTCGTGATTTCTAGCCAATGCTCGGCCAAGGATGGCTAAATTTCACAGAAATCTGCGCGGTTTAATGTTCGTCAGGTCTTGCATAACCATGGAGGCTTTGTGTTAGTACTATAGTTTAGCTTGGCCAATTTGCTTCACAAGCACAGCCAGATCTAAGGCCAGCAAGTTGTGACCGAGCCAGGCGCCAAACCTAAAACTGCGGAGCAAGCTACGCAGGTCAGATCTTGCGCGCGCAAGGCAAACTCTCCAGCCTGGGAATAAGCCTAATATGCGTAAACGATAACTTTGGTGTGCTAATCGATAAAAGAAAGTATAAATTTGCACTTATCAACATTGAAAGACATCTGCCATAAAATTATTTTATCCAGATCCTTTTCAACATTCAAAAATCACACACTGGCCGCTTGGCTCATGCATAAAGATTCTAATAACCTAGTTCCGCGAAAATGTACGGAGGGTGCATTATTTTTCGTCTGATATCTTGCCAAGTTAATACCACTTAAAAGCAACTAAGATTTTCTTTTAAAGGCACAAACTGTTGTGATGTTCTAAACTTATCAAATCATAAACGAGGAGCCAGATAAACCTAGAAAATTACAGCCTACCGTTTCGCCTGTCTTGAGTCTGAAGTCATGTATTTTCTAAAATAAGAGACAAAGTGCATGGCTCGGTTCGGCGTTTCATGCGTAGGCCTACGCATTTATTTATTTTTACGCGCATTTTACATCAATAACTTTATGTGCGCTTTGGTTCTATCACTCGGGGATTTCGCAGGCATATCTAGAGTTGTTCATTTTCAGCCCCGTTTTTAGCTAAACATCCAGTTTATAGTCCAGCGAAACTGGGTAATAATTTCATGAAATTGTTCACTTTTTGATAAAAGCGTGAAATTTGACATATTTGTGGCTGGGGGTTGTGGGTCATTCTCGAGGTCGGACATCCGGAAATGTTGTAGTGCACGGTTACGTACGGAAACAATGCTTTTTTGACGATCTCAAACTTCAGTCAAAGAGGAAAACAAACACAGTCAGTATCATTGCAGTCAATGGGAGAAAAACATATTTTTTGTCATTTTTCAACAAATACTGAACAGATTTTATTTTTCTTCAAAATGTTATGTGTATTAGATGATAATATACATATGAGTTCCATTAATTTTCGCTAACTGGCTGAGGCGACACAAGTATTCATCAAAATATCCTATCGATTGTAATGATAAAGTTTCCCCTCCAACTTGCCGCCGCTCGTACACGGTTACATCGACTCCGACCACGAGAATGCCCTAAGAATACATTTTAGATGTGGAACCATTAAAAATTAAACTTCTAGTTGCCATTGAAACCATTTTTCATCATTTTGGTCGATTTTCTCATACGTAGCCAGTGGCGGATTCAAGGTGTACAAAAGGCACTTTTATGCCGATTATTTGTCCAATTGTTACTATAAAATAACACTTTTGTTAGAATCGTTCATATGTCTACTGCATTAGTACTGCTATAGTAGCGTCTTAAGCAACCACCATGGCATTGGCTTTTACGACAAAAATAGAAACGACTTTTAGGAGAATATGATAAGTAATCAACCAATGCTGCCGTTTTTCTGTAGGCTCCACAAAAATGTAAAATATAGGAATGGGGAAAGAAACAATGGTGGTCAGTTCTACATTCCATAGCCTTGGTCCACTAAAACCGTACGATAACGTTGTCCTTGATCTCAAATGGCATTTGAGACCAACCACCTTTGTATTTATCCCCTAAATTATTATGGAAATCTGAATTAGTATAGCATAAATTGTCATGCCAACCATGCAGTAAATTATTCAATAGAGAAAAGT